>PVJC01008113.1:0-49393 GCA_004026665.1 Murina feae | reverse complement strand
GGGGATGCCCACCTGCTGGCGTGCCTGACCAGCCTGGGTGAGGGGCTTTAAGGCTGCCCACAGCTCCCATTGCCCAACGTCCCAGCAAGGCTGGCTGGACTCAGGTTTCTGTGATTTATCTCCTATAATTGATTCCTTGAAGGCCTGGGGTTATCTTCTATAATTGATACACTGTTCCTTTAAGGCGGCCTTCTAACTACTAACGAAGCCTCCTCTGCTTCACCTCGCAGCGTCTATAATGAAACAATTGTTACTTTTACTGGTTAGGCCCGAGCTGCTCTTTTCTTCAGCTCCGGAGGATTCTATGATTGTTACACTGTTTCAAAGCTGTGTTTTGCTAGAGGCAGTTTAATGGGAGCTGAGCTGAGGGGTGAAGCTTCACTTTCGCTCCTGCCGCAATGGAAACAGCTGTTTACTCAGGTCCGTGAGTGGCGGCCGCCATGTTGGCTGGGCTAATTTGCATACAGCCGCTCTGATTGGCTGGTGGGCGTGGCTTACCCTGTCTTGGAGAAACGGTTAATTTTAATATTTCGCTTTTATAGAGTAGATATATTGATTTCAGAGAGGAAGGGAGAGGAAGAGAGAAATAGAAACATCAATGATGAAACAATATCATTTATCAACTGCCTCCTGAACACCCGCAACTGGGGATCGAGCCCACAACCTGGGCATATGCCCTTGACCAGAATCGAATCCAGGACCCTTCAGTTCATAGGCCAACACTCTATCCACTGAGCCAAACTGACTAGGGCTTGAGTCCTTTTTTATGAAAGATGAAGACTGTGCCCATCTCCATCTCCCCATTTCTCCCCTTTAGTAAATATACAATACAATATTAATAAATATATTACACCATACAGTATTACAATATTGTGGATTATATTTCCTGTGCTGTAATTTATATCCCCGTGACTTTTTTTATAAGTGGCAATCTATATTTCTCAATGCTTTTTTTTTTTTTTAAAGTTCAGTTCCCTAATAGAAGGCATAAAATATCTTTCAAAATGTTTCCAGCACCCCCTTCTGGCTACAGTTTGGCACTTCCTAAATAAATATAGCATCTTCAGATACTGCTCATCTTCAGATAATACTTTAGGTATACTTATTATTTATGCAGTTATTTTTATTTAGAAATAATTTTATTTGCATACAATATATAAAGTTGGATTGAACTTTTACTTGAAGATAGTTTGCTTTATAATTTGCCAATTGATATTTGAACAGTGCTTATCCTTCCAGTCAATATAATATATTTGCTGGAGACAAATTAGTTGCCATAACCTTTTTACTAATATTTCAGATGAAATTCATTGAGGGAGAAGCATCTCCCCAAATGTACCTGTTTTATTGTAAACTAGGGTCCTGGTGCACAAAAAATTGTGCACTCGGGAGGTCCCTCAGCCCGGCCTGTGCCCTCTCGCAGTCTGGGACCCCTCTGGGGATGTCTACCTGCTGGCGTGCCTGGTCAGCCTGGGTTAGGGGGTGATGGCTGTTGGCAGGCTGGCCAAGACCCCCAGTATGGACCCTCACTCCATTGGGGTGTAGCCAGCCTGGGTGTGGGCCTGAGGGCTGTTTTCAGGCTTTCAGGCTGTTCACAGCCCCTTCAGGTTTTGGGTCCCTACTGGGGTACCTGGCCAGCCTGGGTGAGGGGCTGATGGCTGTTTGTAGGCTGGCCAACTTGGGTGCAGGCTTGAGGGCTGTTTTCAGGCTTTCAGGCTGCCTACAGCTCCCATTGACCCAATGTTCCAGCAAGGCTGGCTGGAAGCAGGTGTCTGGGGTTTATTTATCTTCTATAATTGATACACTGTTCCTTTAAGCCGAGGCCTAGGCCAGTAACAAAGCCTCCTGTTGGCTTTGGCTCCATGGCTTCTATAATTGAAAGAATGTTGCCTTAGTTAGAGGCCCAGCCGGCCTAGGTAGGCAGTTTCTGCCATCGCTGGTGCAACAGAAGCCTACTGTTTGCTTCAGCTCCGAGGCTTCTATAATTGAAACAATGTTGCAACTATGTTGTTGGCTTGAGCACAGAGAGGCCCAGCCGACCAGCAGACAGTTTACTCTTGGTGCAATGGAAGCTTGCTGTTTATTCCAGCTCCGTGACTGCCGGCCTCCACCTTAGCTGGGTTAATTTGCATACAGCCTCTCTGATTGGCTGGTGGGCGTGGCTTAGGCATCCCAAAGAAATGGTCAATTTCAATATTACTCTTTTATTAGTTTAGATAATGCTATCATGAGCATCTTTGTGCATAAACCTGTGTGTATGTTTATTATATGCTAACTACAAAGCTTGCAATATTTATGAAGTTTTAAGAAGAGCACTTTGAATCTTGAAAGACATCATCTGAAGAGGGGTTGGGAGTGGTAAGGACCTAAGAATTATAATAGCCACACGGACAATGATCATGGTTGTTTGCTCACCAGTATGATCCAGACCATGATCTGGCATGTGCTAATGACACCTCCTCTTTGTTGGGGAGAAAGGTAATTATTTAAGGGAAGCATAATTTTTTTAGTTAGTGCCACATGAAGTGACAGCCACTGAATTTCCATTTCTTACAAATACAGTTCAAAGATGCTGAACTGAGCAAAGATAATTTTCTAAATGACAAGTTAAGCTAAGTGACAGAAAACTTAGGGCCATTGTTTATAAATATTGAGCAGATTTTAACTGGAATCCTGTGCTAATTTAAAGGTACATTTATCTCTTTTAAATAAAACATGTCTTTCTGTTATGTGTACACCCTTCATTCCATATTTTTAACAACAGTTTATCTTGATTGCTTAGTGTTCCCATAGTGCTTCATGTTTTTCATTTTCACATTGCATTATCTAATCTAATAAAAGAGTAATATGCATATTGACCACCAACCCAAGACATCTAAACCACGTCCACCAGCCAAGCCACGCCTTCCAGCCAATCAGACTGGCTATATGCAAATTAACCCAGCCAAGATGGAGGCTGGCAGCCACGGAGCTAGAGCTTCCATTACAACTGCCTGACTAGGCTGGCAGGCCTCTGCTCAAGCAACAATATTTCAATTATTGAAGCCACGGAGCTGAAGCAAACAGGAGGCTTCTGTTGCCTGCCTAGGCCTCTGCTTAAGGTGACAAAGTTTAATTATAGAAGATAAACCCAGAAACCTGATTCCAGCCAGCCTCGCTGGGACCTTGGGTCAATGGGAGCTGGGGGCAGCCTGGAATCGGCCCTTGGTCCCTCACCCAGGCTGACCATACCCCCATGGGATGAGGGTTCCCACTGGGGGGCTTGGTCAGCCTACAAACAGCCATCAGCCCCTCACCCAGGCTGGCCAGGCATGCCAGCAGGTGGACATCCCCAGAGGGGTCCAAGACTGCGAGAGGGCACAGGCTGGGCTGAAGGACCCCCCTGAGTGCACAAATTTTTGTGCACTGGGCCCCTAATTTGTAATAATGGTTACCTCTTTGTTTCTCCCACTGGTTGCTCAGTGCTCATTGGATGGATGGGAGGGTGAGTTGGTAGGTGGGTTGGTGAAAAAATGGATACTGAATATAATAGGACTGAGGGTAGAATCTTAATGTCTTATGCATGGCCTTTAATGTTCCTTTGATCTCTACAATAGTTGCTTACTTTTATGTGTATACTAGAGGCCTGGTGCACAAAAATTTGTGCACTTGGGGTGGTCCCTCAGCGCGGCCTCTGCCCTTTTACAATCTGGAACTCCTCAGGGGATGTCCACCTGCTCACTTAGGCCTGCTCCCCGGGGGATCAGGCCTAAGCTGGCAGTCAGACATCCCTCTGGCAGCCTGGAGCCCTCGGGGGATGTTCACTTGCCAGTGGGAGCAGGCCTAAGCTGCAGTCGGAAATCCTTAGCACTGCTGAGGAGGCTGTACTGGCAGCCATCAGCCTGGCTTATGGCTGAGCAGAGCTCCCCCTGTGGGAGCACACTGACCATCAGGGGGCAGCTCCTGCATTGAGCATTTGCCCCCTGGTGGTCAGTATGTGTCATAGTGACCAGTCATTCTCAGTGGTTCTGCTGTTAGGGTCAATTTGCATATTACCCTTTTATTACATAGGATATCGTTAGGTATGTTTTTTGGCTAAACACACACACACAGATGTTTTAAGTACTATTAACTAATTTTATTTTCTAATAGAACATTCGTTCAAAGAAATATTCTGAATCAGTAGAAAATCTTAATCATAGGCTGTCTTAAAAGAGTTGTAGTTTGTTAGACACACACTTACTATTACACAGTCCTAAGGGTTAATGATTGACTTCCCTAAATCCGGTGATTCTAAATTTTCATGGTCTTTGTATAACAAACATGTGTAATCTATTAATACATGCTAACATTATGGTGTTAGTATGATGATTAATGCATCAGATGGTAAGTGATGTTAAATGCTTTAAAACAATATAATTTCATAATCTTTCTCCCTACAATAATGTTACCTGTATTAATTTTCCTATCAATCCTTTATGACAATGTAAAAGCAATTTGGTGAATTTCCACAAAATCAATATCACATAGACCCTAATTCAAAATCTAAGTCTCTTTGCATAGTATACTATAGAGCTTCAGTTTTGCTTATTATATATAAAGTTATTGTAAGATATATTTTAGAGTAACAGAAAGTACTTCTACCTATAACTTTAGAAGTAAACTTATAGAATCTATAAGTTTAGACCTCTTGAAATGATTGTAGAAGCTATAAACTAGCTGATTTTGGCACTTATCTTTATTTAATAAATGAAGAAACTTGGGCGCAGAGAGATAAGGTGAAATTTTCCAAAGTCCTGGTGCCTGAGCTACATTTCCTGATTAATTAATCACCCAGTTTTTTCATGCTGCTTCCCTTGTAGAAGATAGAGAATAAAATTATCTTATCAAATAGCCAGGAAGAGTGTTTTTGCTGAATTCATTAGCTTGTAGATGTAGTGTCTCTGAACTGTGTAACATTTTCATATTACTCTTTGTTGCAGAATGCAAAGTATGGCGAAATCCACTAAATTTATTTCGGGGCGCTGAGTATAATCGGTAAGCATTTTGACAGTTTGGGAAACAAATGAATAGTTCAGAGAGCGAAGACATCAGCAAATGTTTTTGCTGATTCATTTAGAGGGCATTGTAAGAGTCTAGTGCTTCTATTCTTTGATACAGTCCTCAAATGTTTTGATTTTTCTGTTGTATAAATATTTTAGCATTGAAATTGGGATAATGTATAAAAACATGTAGTTTTTGGAAATTTTCTATTATAATCATTTTTTTCATTATATATTATCCAGACAAAATATTTTGAAGCTACCCTGGAACATGGTTATAAAGATGCCACAGAAGTTAGGTTGAAATTTAATTTTGCAGAGTAATTAGGCAAACCAGAATTGTCATAACTCTGGGGAAATGTCTATTTATAATATTAATTAGGGAAGGTTTTCATTAGCTAGTGCTAGTAAAGTGTTAACCCACTAATATAGGAAAACATTTACTTTTATCCTGCTGATTCTACCCTTTTTTCTAAAGAAAGAATAAGACGATTAAAAATATGTATATTTTTATTCATTGGCAAAGCTGTTTTAGTCCTCAGTTAATGGTTTATATTTCACTTCCTATGCAGATTAATATTTTGTAGGCCATACTTTCCTTTCTCAAAGGTGTTTGACTCTTTTATTTCCCTTTTACAGGTACACTTGGGTGACAGGACGAGAACCTCTGACTTACTATGACATGAATCTCTCTGCCCAGGACCACCAGACATTCTTTACTTGTGACTCGGACCATCTGCGCCCTGCAGATGCAAGTACGAAAAATTCTTTAGTTAGTTGCTGAGTGAGAGGGTTTTTTGATCTGTTTTAAGAAGTAAGCTTACTACTTTTAGGATATCTTCTCTATAAAAACCCCAAAGAATAGGTACTTACGATCAAGATGGCTGCATAGTTAAACACGGTACTGCCTCCTCCCACAACCATGTCAAAATTACAACTAAACTTCAGAACAACTATCATTCAGAACTGCCTGAAATCTGACTGAAGGGAAGTCCTACAGCTAGGGACTTAAATAAGAAGCCACATGAAGTCTGGGAGGAAGGTTGGAGATGCGTGGAACGGACTGGTCCTGTACCCACATGTGGCAGATTGGGAGGGACATGTCAGTTCCAGAGGTCCTCCTGAGGAGCCAGGAGTCCCAGCCCCACACCAGGCCTGCCAGGCCAGAGTTCTAGTGCTGGGAAGAGAAGCTCCCATAACTTCTGGCTGTACAAACCAGTAGGGATTGAAGCTAAGGGAGACAGAGGGCTGCTGGAGCCCCAGAGAGTTTCTCTTAAAGGGCAAGTGCATGGACTTAGACTCATTCCCACTGACCTCCAGTGCTGGGGCAGCAGCTTGGAAAGCACCAGGCACATATGGGGAGGAACTGAATTATCTGACATTGAGATAAGAACTGGGGGTAAGGGGGAGCAGCTTTTTCATAGACAGAAGTGCTGGCAGAGGCCATTGTGAAATTTCTGAGCCTTTCCCTCACAGAACCAACAGATAGGTGCCATGTATAAGACTCCATCAACCTAGCTCACACTGTTTGTCCCGCCCTGGTGATTCCCTGAGGCCCACACCACCCAACTTTTGGGCCCACTCAAACTGTTTCCAGTGGCTTTTCCATACAAATGGTCTGTCTTGGCTCATGCTGCAGATTTTCCTAAAATCTCTCAAACAAGTAGTATTTGGCCTCACTGAGCCCCATACTTCTCAGTAAGTGGCTCTAAGCCTGGCACTAGTAGCAGCTGACCTTGGTTCACATCTTGGCCTCATTAGAGCATCTAAGTCCAGCACAAATAGCAGCCTTCTGAAGATTCCTTTGTAGCTCATGCTGGGTGGCCCAGGGCAGAACAGGAACAGAAGTTGACCATGGCCTACACCTTCCATAACGCCCCAATGGACAGCCTCAGAACACATTGAAGTATCACCACCCAAACACCTCCACAAGTACACCTCAAAGGGTGTACTTAGCAGGCATCAGAGCCTTGCTGAGAAAGTCCTGCTCTGTGAGGTTGAACCCTGCACAGCTGCTCCTCCACAGTGGTCACAAGTTGGTGGTTATAGATAGTCCTTGTAGCTGATTGGCCTGGGGGAAAATCCCACTCATTGACATGCCAACAGCAGTCAAGGCTCAACTACCAGAGGAGGGTGTACACAAACCACATGGGGGTGCACCTCAAGTGCCCAGATGAGGTGATCAGGGAGGGAGTGCCACTGAATCCTACACAACACCTACCAAGCATGCGAGATGTAGCAGCTCTACCTAATACATGCAAACAAACATAAGGAGGCTGTCAAAATGAGGAAACAAAGAAACATGTGCCAAATGAAAGACTAGAACAAAACTCCAGAAAAAGAACTAAATAAGATGGAGATAAGCAACCTACTAGATGTAGAGTTCAAAACATTGGTTATAAGGATGCACAATGAACTTAGGGGAACAGTAGATGACCTTCAACCAAGGAATAGGAAATATAAAAACAGAGATAGACAACATAAAAAAGAACCAGTCAAAAATGAAGAACACATTAACTGAAATGAAGAATAAATTACAAGGAATGAACAATGGGGTAGATAAAGCCCAAGATCAAATCAGAGATTTGGAAGATAAGAATCAAAAGACATCCAATCAGAAGAGCAAAAAGAAAAAGAATTTTTTTTAAATTTTGTTTTATTGCTTATGGTATTACAAGTGTTAGATAGGTCTCCATTTTTCTCCCCCAACCCTCCCTCCTCCTCTCCTACCCCCCAGTGCCTTGTGTCCATTGATTATACTCATATGCATGCATGCAAGTCCTTCAATTGATCCCTAACCCCCCTACCCCAAACCTTCCCAGCCTTTCAGCTGCAGGTCGACAGTCTATTCAATGCTGTTCTGCCTCTGTATCTGTTTATTTTCATCAATTTATAGTGGTCTTTATCATCCATAGATGAGTGAGGACATGTGGTATTTTTCTTTCATTGACTGGATTATTTCACTTAGCATAATACTCTCCAGTTCCATCCATGCTGCTGCAAATGGCAAGAATTCCTTCTTTTTTACAGCAGCATAGTATTCCATTGTGTAGATGTACCACTGCTTTCTAATCCATTCATCTGTTGATGGGCACTTAGGCTGCTTCCAAATCTTAGCTATGGTAAATTGTGCTTCTGTGAACATAGGGATGCATATATCCTTTCTGATTGGTGTTTCTGGCTTCTTGGGATATATTCCTAGAAGTGGGATTGCAGGGTCAAATGGGAGTTCCATTTTCAATTTTTTGAGGAGACTCCATACTGTCTTCCATAGTGGCTGTACCAGTCTGCATTCCCACCAGCAGTGCAGAAGGGTTCCCCTCTCTCCACATCCTCGCCAGCACTTGTCGTTTGCTGATTTGTTGATGATAGTCATTCTGACAGGTGTGAGATGATAGCGCATTGTTTTGATTTGCATTTCTCGTATAATAAGTGACTTGGAGCATATTTTCATATGTCTTTCAGCCTTCTGTATGTCTTCTTTTGAAAAGTGTCTATTTAGGTCCATTGCCTATTTTTTGATAGGATTGTTTATCTTCCTTTTGTTAAGTTGTATGAGTTTCCTTTAAATGTTGGATATTAAACCCTTATCGGTGATATCATTGGCAAATATGTTCTCCCATGCAGTGGGTTTTCTTGTTGTTTCGTTAATGGTTTCCTTTGCTGTGCAAAAGCTTTTTATTTTGAGGTAGTCCCATTTGTTTATTTTCTCTTTAGCTTCCGTTGCCCTAGGAGCAGTATCAGTGAAGAAATTCCTTCGGCACATGTTTGCGATTTCGCTGCCTGTGTATTCCTCTAGTATTTTTATGGTTTCTCGTCTTACGTTTAAGTCCTTTATCCATTTTGAGTTTATTTTTGTGTATGGTGTGAGTTGGTGATCTAGTTTCATCATTTTGCATGTATCTGTCCAATTTTCCCAACACCATTTATTGAAGAGACTGTCTTGACTCCTTGGTATGCTTTTGCCTCCTTTATTGAATATTAATTGGGCATAGTGGTTTGGGTCAATTTCTGGGTTCTCTATTCTATTCCATTGATCTATATGTCTATTCTTGTGCCAGTACCAAGCTGTTTTAAGAACAGTGGCTTTGTAATACAGCTTGATATCTGGTATTGCGATCCCACCTACTTTGTTCTTCTTTCTCAGGAACGCTGCAGCTATTCGAGGTATTTTTTTATTCCAGATGAATTTTTGGAGTGTTCTTTCTAGATCTGTGAAATATGCTGTTGGTATTTTAATGGGGATTGCATTGAATCTATAGATTGCTTTGGGAAGTATGGACATTTTGATGATATTGATCCTACCAATCCATAAACACGGTATGTTCTTCCATCTGTTTATGTCTTCCTCTACCTCTTTTTTCAGTGTCCTATAGTTTTTCGCATATAAGTCTTTTACTTCCTTAGTTAAGTTTATTCCTAGGTATCTTAATTTTTTTGGTACGATGGTAAATGGGATTGTTTTTTAAATCTCTCTTTCTATAAGTTCACTATTAGTGTAAAGAAGTGCCATAGATTTCTTGGCATTAATTTGGTATCCTGCAACATTGCCGAATTCATTTACTAAGTCTAATAATTTTTTGATGGAGTCTTTAGGGTTTTCTATGTACAGTATCATGTCATCTGCAAATAAGGACAGTTTTACTTCTTCTTTTCCAATTTGGATGCCTTTTATTTCTTCTTCCTGTCTGATCACTATGGCTCGTACTTCCAGTACTATGTTGAACAGGAGTGGTGAAATGGGGCATCCCTGCCTTGTTCCTGTTCTTAGGGAAAATGATTTTAGTTTATGTCAATTGAGTATGGTGTTGGCTCTGGGTTTGTCATATATGGCTTTTATTATGTTGAGGAATGATCCTTCTATTCCCACCTTGCTGAGAGTTTTTATCAAGAAGGGGTGTTGGATTTTCTCAAATGCCTTTTCAGCATCAATTGATATGATTATGTGATTTTTATCTCTCAACTTGTTTTTGTGATGTATCACGTTTATTGATTTGCGGATATTGTACCATCCTTGTATCCCTGGGATAAATCCTACTTGGTCATAGTGTATGATCTTTCTGATGTATTGCTGGATCCGATTTGCTAGAATTTTGTTGAGTATTTTGGCATCTATATTCATGAAGGATATTGACCTGTAATTCTCTTTCATTGTGTTGTCTTTATCTGGCTTTGGTATTAGGGTGATGCTAGCTTCATAGAATGAGCTGGGAAATGTTCCTTCTTCTTGAATTTTTTGGAATAGTCTGAGGAGGATAGGTTTTAGTTCTTCCTTGAATGTTTTGTAGAACTCCCCTGTGAAGCCTTCTGGTCCTGGGCTTTTGTTTGCTGGAAGCCTTTTGATGACTGCTTCAATTTCTTCAATAGTTATTGACCTATTGAGATTTTTAGAATCTTCCTGGTTGAGTTTTGGAAGATTGTATTTTTCTAGGAATATGTCCATTTCCTACAAGTTGTCTAGTTTGTTGGAGTAGAGTTGTTCATAGTATTTTTTAACAATCCTTTGTATATCTGTGGGGTCTGTTGTTATTTCACCTCTATCATTTCTGATTTTGTTTATTTGTGTCCTCCCTCTTTGCTTTTTGGTGAGTCTGGCTAGCAGTTCATCAATCTTGTTTATCCTTTCAAAGAACCAGCTCTTGGTTTCATTGATCTTCTGTATTGTCTTTTTGGTCTCTATGTCATTTATTTCTGCTCTGATCTTTATTATCTCCTTCCTTCTGCTCACTCTGGGCCGTCTTTGTTGCTCTCCTTCTAGTTCTTCAAGTTGTAGAGTTAGCTGATTTACTAACATTTTTTCTTGTTTTTTGAGGTAGGCCTGTAGAGCTATAAACTTTCCTCTCAGCATTGCTTTCTTGTGTCCCATAGGTTTTGGATTGTTGTGCTTTTATTGTCATTAGTTTCCAGAGTGTTTTTAATTTCTTCTTTGATCTCATTGGTAACCCAATCATTATTTAGTAGCATGCTCTTCAGCTTCCAAGTGTTTGGGGTTTTTAGATTGTTTTTGTTGTAGTTTATTTCTAATATTATGCCATTGTGATCTGAGAAGATGCTTGGTATAATTTCAATCTCCTTGAATTTAGGGAGACTTTGCTTGTGACCCAATATGTGGTCTATTTTTGAAAATGTCCCATGTGCACTTGAGAAGAATGTATATTCCGTGGCTTTGGGGTGAAATGTTCTGAAGATGTCAATTAAGTCCATCTGATGTAGTGAGTCATTTAGGATTGCTGTTTCTTTGCTGATTTTTTGCCCAGAGGATTTATCTAGTGATGTCAGTGGTGTTTTTAAGTCTCCTACTATGATTGTATTGTTGTCGATCTCTCCCTTGATATCTTCCAAGAGTTTTTTTTTTTTATGTATTTGGGTGCTCCTGCATTGGGTGCATATATGTTTATCAGGGTTATATCTTCTTGTTGTATCGATCCCTTTAGTATTATGAAGTGGCCTTCTTTATCTCTTGTTATGGCCTTCACTTTGAGGTCTAGTTTTGTCAGTTATAAATATTGCTACCCCAGCTTTTTTACCCTTTCCATTTGCCTGAAAGGAAATTTTTCCATCCTTTCACTTTTAGTCTGTGTGAGTCTCTTGTTCTGAGGTGGGCCTCTTATAGACAGCATATATATGGGTCATGTCTTTTTATCCATTCAGCCACTTGATGTCTTTTGATTGGAGCATTTAGTCCATTTACATTTAAAGTTATTATTGAAAGGTATTTGTTTGAGGTCATTTCTATTTTGTGCCTGTGTTCTTTCTTACCTTTTTATTTCTTCTTTTTACAGCCTTCCCTTTGGCATTTCTTGCATTGCTGGCTTGGTAGTGATAAACTCCTTTAGCTTTTTTTTTGTCAGCAAAGATCTTGATTTCCCCTTCAATTTTGATTGATAGTCTTGCTGGATAGAGTATTCTTGGATTCAGCCCTTTGCTTTGTAATACTTTGTATACTTCCTTCCATTCCCTTCTAGCTTGGTGTGTTTCTGTTGAGAAATCAGTTGATAATCTGATGGGAGATCCTTTGTATGTAACTCTCTGTCTCTCTCTTGCAGCCTTTAAGATTCTCTCTTTGTCTTGTACATTTGCCAACGTTACTATGATATGTCTTGGTGTGGGTCTTTTGGGGTTCCTCTTGCTTGGGACTCTCTGTACTTGTGTAACTTTTTTCTTCACCATTTCTGGGAAATTTTCTATCATTATTTCTTCAAATAGATGTTCTAATCCTTGCTGCTCTTCTTGTCCTTCTTGCTGCCCTATTATGCTATGTTACTTTGTTTCATGTTGTTCCAAAGCTCCCTTAGGCTCTCCTCCTGCTTTTTAATTTTTTTCTCCAGTTGCTGTTCAGTTTGAGCTTGTTTTTCTACCTTATCTTCTAACTCACCAATTTGGTCCTCTGCTTCTTCTAGTCTACTGTTGAAACCTTCCATGGTGTTTTTGATTGTAGCTATATCACTTTTCATTTCTTCCTGATTCTTGCATAGGTTGTTGATTTTCTCATCCATCTGGTGAATGAATTGTATAACCATTACTCTGAATTCTTTTTCTGTCATATTGTATGCTTCAATTTCACTAATTTCCTTTCTTGGTGACTCCTCATTTTCTTTCCTCTTGGGATTGTGTCACCTCCCCATTCTGATTGTCTCCAGCAGTTTCAAACGTGGAATTGTGTGGGCCTGGGCTGTGTGCAGTGGGAGCTTCTCACCACCCTAGTGTCACTGAAGAGCTCTGACTCTAAGATGTTTGTTTGTCGTCGGTTGGTGGGAACCAGGCTCGCTCTGATTCAATGTTGCCAGAACTCAGTGTGGCCTTGTGTGCGCACTTAGAACTAGGGACCCAGTCTGCATCGAGCTGAAACAGAGATCCCCCTGGAGTGTGTTGAACATCAGAACCCTCTAGCATGTGCCAGGAATCAGAGTTCCTCTATACTCCAGTATTGGCGTCACTGTTGCTTTGCATGACCTCACATTGAGAATCAGGGTCCCTGTGTGCACATGTACCAAGAATTGGAGCCACTGGCTCTTAGAGTGAATGCACTGGGAATCAGGGATCCCAGGCACAAGTGGTAAGAACCAGAGTCAAGTCACTGGTGCTTGGTGCTGCCTCCTGCCCAGAGAATAGGGGTCCCAGCACCCATGCTACGTGGAACAAACTTTCAGAGTTCACCAGTTCCCAGGCTCAAATTCCTCCAGCCCCGCGCCTTGGGGAATAGACTCCCAGAGCCGCACTCTCCTAGGCTCAACGCCCTGTGCTGTTGCGAGGAAGAGATTCCCAAAGTTAGGGCGTCCCTGGCTCAAGATCCTGTTGCAGCACTGAGCGCGAGGAGGGGCTATACTCTGGTGCTGTCCGCGAGCCTGTGGGGAGGGGGATCAGCTCTGTTACAGAGATCTGGTGCCGCCGGGATGACTGGATTCTTGGTGTCTGTGGGTGTAGCTGTGGTCGCTGGTCTCTGTCCCCAGTGGCTGTAGAGTCCTGGTTTGCATCTCAGACCAGACTGGGTGGCACTCAGGACAGGATTGTGGTCGCAAGCAGCTCTGTTTCTCAAGATGGCGTGGTTTCCGTGCCTGCGCTGGCCTCCCCGGAGTCAAAAAAAGAATTTTTTAAAAATACAAAAGTTTAAGGAGCCTCTGGGACAACTTCAAGCATTTCAACATTCACATCATGGGAGTGCTGGGAGGAGAAAAGAGAGAGCAAGAAATTGAAAATTTACTTGAAAAAATAACAATAGAAAACTTCCCTAACCTGATGAGGAGAATAGACACACAAGCCCAGAAAGTGCAGAGTTCCAAACAAGATGAACCCACACCAAGATACATCATAATTAAAATGCAACAGGTATAGACAGAGAATCTTAAAAGCAGCAGGAGAAAAGCCATTAGTTACTGATAAGTGTGCTCCCATATGACTGTCGGCTGATTTCCCAGCAGAAACCTTGCAGGCCAGAAAGGATTGGTGAGAAATATTCAAAGTGATGAAAAGCAAGGACCTACAATGAAGATTGCTCTACCCAGCAAAGGTATCATTTAGAACTGAAGGATAAAGAGCTTCCCAGATAAGAAAAAACTAAGGGAGTTCATTACATGAAAGAAGAAGCAGCAGCCCAGGCTAGTGTGACTGTTGGATGTAGAGTTGTCTCATGCACCAGTTTCTCAGGTTAATTTCTGGTCAGGACACACAACCAGGTTTTGAGTTCAGTCTCCAGTTGATACCTGTTCGAGGTACATATGGGAGGCAACCAATAAATGTTTCTCTCTCACATCAATGTTTCTCTCTCTCTCCCTTCCTCTCTCTAAAAAAATCAATAAAAACATATCCCCTGGTGAAGATTTTTTTTAAAAAAGGAAAAAAAATGTGAACATTAAAATGGCAATAAATACATATCTATTAACAACTGAATCTTAAAAATAAAACAAACAAGTAGGACAGAAATAGACTCATAGTTACAGAGAAAATTTTTATGGTTGCCAAATGGGAGGAGGTTAGGGGGATGAGGAGAGGTGAAAAAGGTGAAGGGATTACGAAGTATAAATTGTAGCCACTGTGGAGAACAGTATGGAATTCTCTCAGAAAACTAAAAATGGAACTTCCCTTTGGCCCAGTGATCCCACTTCTAGGAATATATCCCAAGAAACTAGAAAACCAATCAGAAAGGATATATGCACCCCTTTGTTCATAGCTGCACAATTCACCATAGCTAAGAAACAGCCTAAGTACCCATCAGCAGATGAGTGGATTAAAAAACTGCGGTATATCTACACAATGGAATACTACGCTGCAATAAAAAAGAAGGAATTCTTATCATTTGCAACAGCATGGATGGAACTGGAGCGCATCATGCTAGGTGAAATAAGCCAGTCAGAGAAAGATAAATGTCACATGGTCTCACTCATTTGTATAATATAATGAACAACATATATTTGATCTGATGAACAAAAAAAGATCCAGAGAGAACTATCGATCAGACCATCAAACCTCAGAGGGAAGGCAGGAGAGGGTGGGGGTAAAGGGGAGAGATCAACCAAAGGACTTGTATGCATGCATATAAGCCTAACCAATGGACACAGACACCAGGGGTGTGAGGGCATGAGTCAAGGAGATGGGGGAGTAATAGGGGGAGGAGGGGGAAGGACACATATGTAATACCTTAATCAATAAAGAAAAAAAAGAAGTACAAATTGATTGTTACAGAATAGTCATGGGGAT
The DNA here is from genome assembly GCA_004026665.1 of Murina feae. Classification (NCBI taxonomy): domain Eukaryota; kingdom Metazoa; phylum Chordata; class Mammalia; order Chiroptera; family Vespertilionidae; genus Murina; species Murina feae. The sequence continues at coordinate 34,178 of PVJC01008113.1, read as the reverse complement.
ATAAAATATAGTATAGGGAATATGATAGTGATATTCTAAAACTATGTATGGTGTCAGATGGGTGTGAGATTTATCATGATCACTTAGTAAATGATGTAATGTCTAATTGGGGAGGTGTATGCCTGAAACTAAAATAATAATGTATGTCAACTGTAATTGAAAAATTGAAAAAATTATTTCATAGTACAAACAAATGAAAATTAAATTGGAGATTGACTAGTGGAACCAGAATTCCTAAATAAAGGCTTTATCACAATGAGGTAGTGATGTAGAAATAAGTCCCCTCATTATAATTTAAAATATAATTTTTTAAATATTCCAAGGTTGGATTTACATGTTTTGAATATTTGTAAATCCTAAATGAAGCTAATTAAATCCTTGGTTGAGATAGACTGAAGGGTCATGTTTTCCTAATGATATTCTGGTTAGAAATTGGGAGTCAGTAAATCCAAATGGTTAAAGAGTATATTGTAGAGATTTATATGTCTATTTATTGATTCATTAGAATTGAATGGGGGCATCCCCATTCAATTGGAATCCATATTTGTTTTCCATCCTAGAAAAGAATTTGTTGAGCAGGCATTTGAGAGTTATAAATAATCCTACTGATATTTTTGATATTACTAAACTTAAATAAGTGAAAAAATCTTTAAGAAAAAGGAATACATACATATTCCTAAGAAAATAACTTAGAAGATAAAAAATTATAGAACAAATTAAATAAGGAGATTGTTACTCTTTTTAAAGTGGTACTATTTGCCATGGTGGAATATCATAGTAAAAAAAAAAATATTTCAAGCATTGAGCTTCCCACAATGTACTCACAAACTACTTTGGTATATGAAAACGAGGTTTGCAGCAAACACTGAGAACAGGTACACACATGTGAAGCAAAAGCCTAAAGTACTTTTTCTTGACCCACTGATAATTCCTCAGATGGTTTTAAAATGTACTAATATCCACAACCTGTGACAGGTCTTTGGGGAAATGACTAATAGAAATTATGTTGTGTCTGCATAGAAGGAAGAAATTAGAGCAATGTCATCTCAAAATATGTACAATATATATTCTTTAACAATAAGCTGCATTAATGAGCAAAATAAATATTGAATGTGTTAGAGTGCCTTTTTTATTAAGAAATCTTAATCAAATTTGTTTCTAAGATTATAGAAGACAAATTAGTGTATAAGATTTATTTTTTTCTTGCAAAGTTTGTTGAAACAATTCTCGTGTTAGTGTTTCAGTTAGCTCTGCATTGTTTACATCTGTAGCTATGTTTTGTTTACACCTGTATACACTCGTAGAAAAATTTATACAAAATGATTTTGGAAACACTGTTTTTAGCACAAACTGTAAGTACTAAATGAAACTTCTACTATCTATGAAATGAATGTTCCAACATGGTCCCCATGTAAACGCATGATATTATAATATTTTGTGGAAGGTACCAGCATTCCACACATAAGGTTCACCTTTGTATTCCATTAAAAACTGAAACATATTACAAATAGATAATGCAGTAATTAGTCTATGACAAGGTGCACTAGTAGTATATACAAACTACTACCAAAGTCTGCTGAGACAAGTCTGGTGGTTTATAATATTTAGATCTGTAGTTTTGTGAGCATAAGAAAGTTTTGATATCAGCAATTGGAGGACAGTTGAATAGCAAGTTAGAATGTGTTTGTGTGACTGTGGAGGATTGGGCTGATCCTCTTGGCAGTGAAAAATTCCTCTGTAATCAATTCAAGCCTAATGCTACTAATTCAGCTATTGCCCTGTACTGAGTCTTCCTAATTATATGTATTGATTGACTTGCTTTTCTTTTTTTCTTTTTCTAAATTAGTAATGCAGAAAGCCTGGAGAGAGAGAAACCCCCAAGCTAGGATTTCGGCAGCTCATGAAGCATTAGAGATAAATGAGTAAGTGGGGAAAATCTTGCTTTTAAAAGGGAAATCTTATTCTTTGCTGAATGTATAGAGTTGCCATTGATAGGATATTGATATTAAACTATGCATTTGAACTTGAGGATTATTTTAGGGACATTAGTTTATGAAAAAAGACTTTTTGTGAAGGTGGTTTTGGTTATTTTACAGAGTAATTCAGTGGTTTGCTGTGATGCTAAATTAAATCCTTCAAGGGTTATCCATGGGATATTGTAAGGACATAAAATAAATACTCTTCTTTACATATCTAAAACATTTTGTCAGGGAAATTTTTACAGGGGTAGAATGCTCATCTGTGCCATCACAATTTCTAGATGGAACTTTTGCTAGTGGGGAAAACATAATAAAAACATAAGGTGAGAAAATTACACTTTAAAAATACTTCAAGATCAAGGCAAAGATAAGAGGAAAGGCTGTGTTTGGTGTTGTTAAACAATGTATGGGTTACCAGGGAGGACTGGGAAATCTCTTCTGGAGATCTCAGAAAATGAGAAAGATTCTTGAAGTTGGAATCATAAAAGCTCAGGGTTGGCAGAGATCTTAAAGGTCATTTAGCTCCGCCACCCATCTGGTGCTTGAATCACCTCGATACTCGCCTGGCCAAGTGGTCATTGTTAAACTATTTTATGATTTTTTTCTGAAGAAGCTTACAGAATCTTCTTCAGCGGTCTCAGAAAAAATACTCACTTGAAAGTTGGAAGTCCTGCCATTATAACCTGTTGATCTATGTGGTTTCTGATTCTGTTATGCAACATATTTATTTTCCAGTTTCTTGTCATCTATAAAATTGATGTGCCTACCTTCTTTCTGTGTGTCATCCATGTTTCTGATAAAAATAGCAGTGTCAGGGCTAGCTCCCTGGGACATGACATGTAGAAATCATCCTTTGATATCGTTCAGTTAATTACTAAGCCTCCATGATTCAGCCCATACTCCTCCATTTTTATTTTAAGAATGCCAGTGTAGCTATGGGTCTTTAATGGGTAGTAAACCTATCAGAGTAAAGACTGATTTGTGTAGTCTTAGTAAATTTAAGCTAGCTTCAGTGTTCACTTTCTTTTTAGAATGCTTGGAGCTGTCCCTTTCCAAATCACTGTTCTGTAGTTTGGGAAGTCTGCCTTCTTCCCCTTTTTGAACATTTATACAACATTTGTCATCTCATCTTCTAGTGCTTCCCCATTCTTTGTGAGTTCTTAACTATTCCTTGGCCTGCCTATGTTTGTTGGCTTCCTGGGATTTGCCTATCCCAGTATAGGAGTCGATTTGGGATAGACTAGTTATTTGCTATGACATCTTTTTGCCCATTTTAGAGTTTAATTTCTTCTCCCTTTTTCAGTCTGACAATCATTGTCCTTAATGGAGAAGCCAGGAACAAAATAGGAATTAGAAAATATTGTTTTCTCTTTATCTGCTGCTCCTAACTATAAACTTTCTTTGTTTTAATGTTGTTGTTGTTGTGTTGTTGTCTGTTTTGTTTATTTATTTTTGTGATGATTTTGGAGAAATGGGGATGGTAATAAGCCCTTAAACATAATTTAAAAACAAGGAATAAATGGCTATCTTCAGCATTTTTTGTTTTGTCTTTATTGTTTTGTAAGCTTAAGCTAATTTGAACTTTTAGCTCTCCTGACATTATTCTTATAAGCTCATTCCACTCTTTCATAGTCCTTCATTACACGCCCTGTTTCTATCTTTTTGTACATGTCCTTTAAAAATCTGACCTTGTGGAGATCTCTGTGCAGCCATATCGGTTACTTGTCACCCCTCTTTTCTTCCCAAGAAGATCATAGTGATTGTAGGTACAGTTGGACATTTGGATACTACCTAATCTTCTTAAACCATTTTCCTCCTGTGTCTCATGTCATTAAATCATACCTCTTTTCTTTGAATTTTTGAAGTTCACCTTACCCTCTTTGATTACCCCAAACTCCAAATGACATAGTAACTCTCTCTGAATGTTCCTATCAATTTTCATTTCACCAACTATTTTTTTCTTCTTGGTCAGAATTAGGTCCAGAGTTGAAGTTCCCCTAATTGCTTCCTCTACCATCTGGGAGATAAAATTGTTACCAAAGTAAGTCAAGAACCTGTTGGGTGCTCTACTTCTAACCAAATGAGACTTCTATCAGATATCTGGATGGTCAACACCCTCATCGCCTCATTTTCTTATGTCTGTATATGTATTGTGTTGTGACAAGGATGCATCATCTGTATCTTCCATCGAGCTGAGCAGTCTGTTCTGTATTGCCCAACCATTAGCACTTCTATTGCTCTTTCTTTTCTCCTTCATTCACAAGCTCTTAGCATGTTTCTACCCCATAAATTTTCACATAGATGTATGTTTTCTTGTCCAGTAATGCTACTCTGCCTCTTCTCCTAAAATACTATTTGTAATATATAAAAGGCTAAGCGACTGTCCGACCAGTAGCTATGATGTGCAATGACCACAAGGGGGCAGATGCTCCAACTGATAGCAATGACATACACTGACCACCAGGGGGCAGATGCTCAACACAGGAGCTGCCTAGCTGCAGTGACTTGGCAGTAGCGGTTCTCGGGTGATGCACCCTGGAACCAGAGAGGAGGGAACCCAATTTGGGAGTGCATCACCTGAGAACTGCCCTCTCGCAATTCAGGACCCTTAGGGGTTGTCGGAGAGCTGGTTTCGGCCTGATCCCAGGCAGGCAGAGGGATCCCACCTGCTGGAGGGACCCTGCCCACTCCACAGCTACCCTTCAAGCTGCAGGACCACTCCAGGTGCAGCCAGTTGGGGAGGGTCCGTGGGAGGTTGGCTCCAGGACTGTCCAGTCTGTCTTGCCCAGTCCCGCCCTGCCAGCCACCTTCTAATTTATTTCCTTACAATGTACATGAATCTGTGCACCAGGTCACTAGTTTGTAATATAAATGACCAAAGCAAGCAAGCTAGCTCCAACCTGTCTTGAGTTTGCAGTCCACCAACTATAATCTTACAGCTAATTTCTCAGATACTGTATCTATCACTCAGTATTATAATCTCGATTTTCACTTCATTACCCTTGACCCATATTTATATCTGAAGCCTTAAGTATTGCTTCCTGATGCCTATACCATTCTTTTCTCTGGTGAATTATTGGGCAGTTTCAGCATCATCATTGCTCTTGCCAAGTTATATCTACTGCCCTCCAGGGTAATTGGTTTACAGCTTTTTTCTGGGCGTTTCCATCTCTATTTCACCCATTCTGTTTAAGCTTCATTGTCTAGTCCTGCCTGAAACTGGGTGGACTGGCTAAAGAACTTAGAAGACCCCTCCTCAAGGCTAAGATGAACTAGTAACCTAAAATCTCACATTAACCATAAGTTCAGCTTCCTTTTCCTAGCTGGCCAGTGCAGTTTATGAATAGTAAAAGTAGCATTTGGTTTTACTTTCTGTTAATTTCCTCTCTTGTGGTCAGATGGAGGTTCTGTTAAGTAGGGAAATGACCACAAGAGAGACCGTGGAGAAGGAAACCAAAGGGACCTGTGCAGATGAGGACTGTGTGGATGGCTCTGGCCTCCGCATTTCTCTATTACACTCCTTTCCTTGTGCAGTTGGATTGTTCTTATGTGATTTAGAAGGTTTAAGTTTCCAAGAGCTCCCCTTGTTTGTTAGTTAACTGTTTATCTTTTCTGGCTTCCTACTTTCGAGGGCTGTTGAAAGTATTAAATCAGATAATATATGTTAAGTGCCTGGTACAGTGCTTAAGGTATACTAAGCAACAGGTGGTAGCTATTATTGTTAAAGGCATGAGATTTAATTCTTGTTTGCTACTGGGGCTGAATCAGATTTTGAGCTTTTCAGAAATAGCAATGCCTGGAGGTTCTAGTGTTCTCTGACATAGAAAATCAGTGCTAATTATAATGAGATGTTGAGCGCTGTTTTTTTCAATGAGTAACTTACTTGATTTCTGAATCTGTGTTTGAGAATAGAGACTATATTTAGTAAACAGAAGTAAACATACACCTCTAACTTTGAGTGTTGGAAGGAGATATTTAATAACAGCTATTATTATCACTATTTTAATTGACATTATTGAGCATGTACCACATGCTGGCTACTATATTGAGCACTTTCCATGCATCCCCTTACTTAACCTTCACAACAACATTGTGAACAAATGGATCCCATGTTCTCTCTCCATCAGGGAGGCAGAGTAATAACTTGCCCAAAATGACACACTAATAAGGGGCAGAGTCCACATGTGAGCCCCATGCTCCTAACACTGTGCATCCTATCTCTTAAGCTAAAATACACACATTTCTTTTGTACCATTACTTTGTGTCAACAACTACAAATGGGTGCATGAACCAGTTGGCCGCTCTGCATGTTTTGGCGTTAACTCCTTGCCCTTCTGCATGCACTTCTACAGCTATTACAATGTCCTTGAATTTGTAATTAACGTTGGCTGTTATCTGAATGGACAGGTGTGCAACTGCTTATATTCTCTTGGCTGAAGAGGAAGCAACAACTATTGCTGAAGCAGAAAAGCTATTTAAGCAGGCCCTGAAGGCTGGAGATGGCTGCTACCGGCGTTCTCAGCAGCTGCAGCATCATGGATCCCAGTATGAAGCCCAACACAGTAAGCTTTCCTCCAGGTTGAGGTGTTGGGGATCAGAATTGTCACATGATTATTCAAAGCAAATTTTCAGGCCAGTTCAAAATATGATTCTCCTAGATGGGGATAAATACTAGTTTTTGCCTTTTTCTATTCTTATTTTTTCCTTCCCATAAGAGTGCAATACATAATTAACTTATAGCTTCATTACTGTTCAGATTAATGTTCAGATTATCTTTTCTGTCCTAATTCTAAATTCTAAAAGTAAATAGTAATAATGTTTAGTGGTAACCTTTTTTTCTCCCTAGAATTTTTTCGTATTTCTTTTACCACGTGCTTCTTTGCCCTACAACTTTAAGTCCTAATTGGGAAATAGCACTTAAATTAGTGTTAATGTTATCAAAGGTTTTATTTTATGGGTCTTTTATAGCGTGGGCTGAAATAGGACCATTAAGAGAATAACAGTTATTGGTGATTGTTTCAGTATTTAGCTCTTATTTAGGAAGCATTGGTATTGACTTCCAGATAGAAAAAGCTAGAGAAAGAGGAAGAGAAAGAGTTCCTAATTTATCTTATTTTAACTTTAAAAATGATGACTACTTTCATTTAAAATAACTTTAAAATGAGCCATTTAACTGCAGTACACTGAACTGAGAGTCAATGATGTTTTGGGGGAATGGTATAAAAACAGGACTACAATATCGTTTCTGAAGTCTCCCCCGCCCCCCGACTTGTCAGTTTCTTGATTGTTTAAACTGAAATTTAGTAATCCTCGTGAGAGAGAGTGTTTTCATCATCCAACCTGACTTTGGGTTGTTTCCTTAAGGTGGAATTTCTTTCACCTCATTTCTCTCTCCTGCCACTTGGAGAGTAAGAGTGTATCTCCTTCATATTTGCCATTATAAAATTAAATATTAGTGTTACACTTGGATTTGGTGCAGAAACCAAGTGCATTACTCCCTGTGACTGAGGTGCAGCGAAATATTTTCATTATGGCCTGTGTATACATGAGTAGTTTCACATTAATAAATAGGTTTTTATTTATATTGTGAAGTACGTATATGTAAATTAAGTCTCTAATCACCAAATGTATCTTGCTTTTAAGAGATATGTATAAAAATAAAATTTGAAGACATATTAGTGTCATTTTGTGAACTAAATGAGGATTAATACGTAAAATTACATAACCTATAATATAAGAAATGTTCTTAATTTCTTTTCTTCTGTATATTAAATCCTTTCAACCTGTTGCCTTAATAGATCCAAAAAATATAATCATATCTTTAAAATAATTTGTAGGTACCTGGCAGATTTTCAGCACACATCTTGTTCTCATTGTTTAAAACTTGAGAAGTTAGGACTTTAGCCTTAACATCTTTTAATAGCTGCATATTGTACATGTACTTAATCTATAACAGGTGTGTCATATTTTTCACAAACATAATAATTATATTGAGGATTAAGCACATGTATGTTCTCACTGGTCTGGAAACATATCCAAAAGGACATATAATTAAATAAAAGATTAAGATAAGAAGTTGTTAATGTACTTTTTAAGAGCCATTTTGGTGACTATTATTGTAACTGTTTAGCTTGTCAGTGCTTTCTCTAACACTAGGGTAAGTTTTTCATTTTGTTGCATACTCTTTTGTCATATCTGGAATATATTACATTGCCATCTAAAATCGAATGCTTTGGGGACCTGGAGATGATTATGATGTCACTAATGTTTGGGAAAGAATAATATAAAACAGAAGTTCAAAATGAGGCTTCTCCAGACTTAGTGTCAAGAAGGAAAAAAAATGTTCATTAGGATGCAACCTGAGATTCACCTCTTGCTTCTTCACCAAAAGCATGCACACTTGCAGACTGTGGAATTCTTGCTTATAAACCGCATGCATTGTGGGTATGTTCGTTTTCCAAGCACTTGGTGGCAGATGATTTTATTTATCAAATACTGAACATCCTAACTCAAAAGCATGGATTAGAGGGTCAGTCATATGATTTGGCCTTTGAAAGTTCTAAGGACTTTGACTTTACTCTGTTGGCAGATCTATCAGTTCTCCTGGAAGTAAGGAAAAACTAAGGAGCAGTTTCTGTCTGAGGTTTTACCTCAAAAGTCTGGCAAATGGGCCTCTGTATTTTTTCCTGCTGATCAGCTGAAAGCTCTTGTTTCTTTCTTTTTTTTTTTTAATTTTGGTGTTCTGTATCTTCCTTTTCAGGACGAGACACCAATGTCTTGGTCTACATCAAAAGAAGGCTAGCAATGTGTGCCAGAAGACTTGGGAGGACCAGGGAAGCAGTGAAAATGATGAGAGATGTGAGTTTGAATTTGTGGTTGGGAATATAGCAATGAACCTGACTTAGAGAGAGAAGCCACTGAGTGGCTGTAGCACAGAATACCAGTCATGGTATGATGGTCTCATGGGCATTAGAGCCAGACTGTCTGGGGTCCAGCTCTAGCTCCCCATGTACTAAATGAATGATCTTGGACAAGTTACTCAACTTCTCTGTGCCCTGTTTCCTCATCTGTAAAAAAGTGAATAACAATAACAATCCAATAATCTATATGTATGAAAGGCTAAGTGACCAACCAACCAGCTGGTAGGTATGACACGCACTGACCACCAGGGGATAGACACTCAACACAGGAGCTGCCTAGTTACAGCAACTTTGCAGAGTGCCCTCTTATACTCTGGGACCCCTTGGTGGATGTCGGACTGCTGTTTTGGCCCAATCCCCGCAGGCCTGGACCAGGGACCCAGCTCACTCCACAGATACCCTTCAACCCCCAGCACCATCCCAGGTGTGGCCAGTGGGGAGGGACCACTGGAGGTTGGCTCCAGGGCATGTCTGGTCTCATCTTGCCCAGTCCTGCCCTGCTGGCCACCTTCTAAATAATTTCCTTTCAATGTGCACAAATCCATGCACTGGGCCACTAGTAACATAATCTACTCTAATAAAAGAGTAATATGGAAATTAACCATCTCTCTGGGATGCCTAAGCCATGCCCACCAGCCAATCAGAGGGCTGTATGCAAATTAATCCAGCCAAGATGGAGGCCGGCAGCCATGGAGCGAGCAGCATCAGAGGTGGGGCAGGCGGGGGCAGAGGCGGGGCAGGTGGCACGGGGGGTGGGGCAGGCGGCAGGGGGCAGCCCGTCAGGGTGCGGTGTGAACCTGTGCGACCTGGACAAGGTCCCCAAGACCCTGGAGTTCTTCTAGCTGCTGGGGCCAAACTACAGGGCTGGCTCCGAGGCGGGTGTCTTGCTCACTGAGGAGCCTCTGGATGGGTTCCCTGTTCATGGTCCTGCGGGGGCCCCAAGCTGGAGTCCTGGCACTTTGAGCTGCCGGCGGCAGTGGGGGAAAGCCTACTGTACCCCGAGCCCTGGAGCGCCCCGGGCTGTCCTGCGACCAAGAAGCCATCCCTGGCTGCAAGAGGGCAATGGCTGGGCTGAGGGATCCCCCCGAGTGCACAAATTTTTGTGCACTGGGCCCCTAGTAAAATAATAATAATAATAATAATAACAACAACTACTACTACTTGGAATTGTTGCAAAGATTAAATGAGATAATACATGCACAATCTTTAATAGAGTGACTTAGCATATTAAAGAAATTTCAGTAGATGTCCTTATTAAATTTTTGAGACTATAGCTGGAAGCCAAGAATGAGATCAGCCATTTTAGCGAACTGACTTTTTTTTTATGTGTAGTAGTTAGGAAGGTTTGAATAAACTATGGATCAATTTGTTACCCTCAAATTTAATAATATTATGATCTGATTGTATTGTAGTCATTTCAAGCATTTTCCTAGATTCTTGAGTCAGGATACTTTATTAGTAGAGTTTCAAAATGAAAGAGAACAAGGGAGTCTGTTGTTATGTAATTTAAAATCAAAGCAGTGTTTTTAAGAGAAACCAGTTGATAAACTCTTATTTCTACATTGAAAAAAAAAACACTTTAAATAAAAAACTAACACTAGTGTGAATTGTATTTATAAACCATTTCCTTTTTAAATACAATTTCAGAAAACCTTGATCAACATTTCCTTCTCCTGCTGTCTTCTGGGTTAGGAGACTAGGTAACTGTTCATTATAAAAATGAAAGAACTGAGGGACCAGGAAGAAGTGGTATCTTCTCCAATCTCAGCTTTGGGGTTGAGTATAGACTATGTAGACCTAGTGAGTCTTTTCTCAACTTGTCTCTGGAAAGGCAGTGATTCCTGCGAGTCCCCAGTCTCTGTAGGGGCGAGGCCTGCACTCCATGCCCTCGCCTGGTGATTTCTGCAGGTCATGGCGTCTAAGTGAGGTGTGGGCGTGGATTCCAGCTCCTTCTTCAGTAGCATTATTGTCCCCAGACCTGAGGATAGGAACAAGAGGAGAGATGCTGAAGTGATTTTATTGGACTGAAGGTGATAGATGTACTGTAAAGGGATCTCGCAGGATTTAATTCTTGTGGTTGGCAGAAAAATTTAAATAATGTTTGTTATAATGTATAAGTGCTAATTTTAAGAAAAGGTTTCTGCAGAGACATGAACTTGCCCTCAAGCTTTTTAACTTGCTGAAGTTTCAACCCTTGATACAGCAGAGAAACTCAGCCAGTTCCGCCAGCTCTGAAAGAACTGCGAGTTTTATGAAGGACAGGGTCTTTATCTTAACCTGGCATAACTGCAGTCAGCCTTGAACATTTATTGTTTTTTCTTAACCCTTAATTAGCCTAGTGCAGGCACACATGGAAGAGGAGATTTTATTGATTTTCTGTATTATATGCTCAAGCAACTTCATAGGAAAAACAAACTTGAAAGATTTTAATTCTAGTTGTTTTCCATCCGTCTCATTCGGATTATCACCATTTTTAGTATATGCATATAAAATTTCACATGATTAAAACCAATACATCTTTACTATGGTTTGATTTTTATTTCATATTATTTTATACTTATAATTCTATTTACTGACCTAATCCAAATATAGATCTTAGGGGAAAGTCTTCCTGTAGTGGAATAAAATGCTGGGCAAGGAATCCGAAAACCTGGATGTGAATCTTAGCTTTGCTCTTCACTAGCTTTGTGATTCAGGGCAACTTGCTTCCCTTTTCTGGAGTTTTCATTTGTCGGAAGTTAATTGGGCATACTGATTCTCACCTACAAGGGTAATCGAGGGGGCAGTGGTGAGAAAGAAATGTGATGATGTGAAAACAGCAGACAAATCATAAACATGATTACAGTTTTTCCCTATTTTTTCTCTATTGTATATGTATGCCTTAATTTGCTTGCCCATTCCACTGATGGACATTTTGGGACACTTCTGATTTCTTTTTCTTGAATGAATCAGTCCGTCAAGCAATCTCTTTCTTTCTCTACATATATATGCACACATACTTATGTATGTGTGTATCTGTATGTATATGTGTTTGCTTCTTGGGTTACTTTTCTAAAACAATGTCATGGTATTAGAACACGAATACATGTTTCCTCCTGACTGGGTTTATAGAGCATTCAGTCAATGTGGGCCCTGCTGTTGTACAGTCTGTGAAAGACACTGTCAGACACGCTGGAGATGTGTTTTGAAGGGAAATATTCCAAGTGTTCTTTTTCCTTCAGAAACTCCTGGCACCCAAGCGAAGGAGGGGAGTTTGAGGATCCCGCTCTTTGTTAAAGCTGCAGCTGGACCCAGCCTTGCAGGAGACAGTTGTTGGCTGGGCCTGACTCCTCTCCTGTCATGGGTCATACATAAACGGGGACAACACTGAGGGGTTGGTTCCCTCCTTTAACAATACACACACAAAACATCTTGCTGGGAAGCTTCTGCTACTGATAAAACAGCACACAGGACTCCAGGCATCATGCTGATAAAACCTTCAAGCAGGAGGTTTAAGACACTGCCATCCCCTCCTCATATGCATTGGTTGAAACTTTCCTAGAACAGATTTTAAAGTGCAAATAGAAATGCTGGAATCATAATGCCTTCCATATGGAGAATAGACTCTAAAATTTTTTTTTCTGGAATCCTCTTAGTGAAGGGAAAACTTAACAGATGAGAAATCCTGAAAGAGGATGGAAGGAAATTCCAGGAAGTCCAGTGGTAGATGACTATGGGTCTAATAAAATATTGATACTTAAGTGAAATATTGATGAGGTAAGAACACATAAGTTCCTTTATATCAAGATTCATGGCTTCTCATTTTTTAAAACAACTCATGAATTATTTTTAATTCCCAGGATGTTTTCCCAAAAAACTCACTTAAATTAGCTTCCTTTTGTAATCAAGAGAATGGAAGCCCCTTACTTAAGGAATGTTTTGGCAGTGGGTACGGCTTTTGAACTTCATGTAAGGTGTTACTATTCCAAATGAAAAGGTTGCATTTTCTGTTTTCTCAATTTAAAGAACAATGTTTTTGTTTGTTGTCGTTTTTGGTAATTGTGCCTATTTAATAGTTGATATATGACATAATTTCTGTTTTCTTTTTACCTTTTACCATTTAGCTAGCCTCAAGCTTTTCCTCTATTTCTTTCCCCTGGCCTATCTGACCAGATTTGGAATAGAATTCATAAGACTGACTGTTTGGTTTGGACCCTTAGCCATACTCTCTCAGAACCAGCATAGATAACTGTGTGGATGGGGTTGTTTGCCTGTATGAAAGAACCCCAAAGCTCCTCTTGCCAAGTCTGGAGTGGGGTTTCTGAGTCTTGGCATACTTGGCATTTTGGTATACAAGTCTTCGTTGTGGAGGGCCATACTTAGCATTGTAGGATGTTTAATAGTTGTCTCTGGCATCTACTCACTAGATGCCAGTAACAACCTGCCCCATTGTTGCTACCCAATGTAACAACCAAAAACCTCGGTTGGCGACCACTGCTCTAAAGCATCTCTAGACTTGATCAGTTTCTACTAGGACCCTGGGATGGTTTGGGGACCTTTTTTGTCTCAGCTGGGATTCTCTGAAGAGGAATTTGAAGTATGGAGAGTAAATGAATGAGGAGGTTGTGGTGTGGTTCTGTTTGGAGGGATGGGAGAGAGGAGGATGTGAAAGCCGGATATGGGGTGGGTAGTGGTTTTCCTTGCTGCTTGTGCCTGCTTCCAGAGTATTGTCTGCCTCGCTCCCCTACACTGCAGCTTCTTTGAAAGTTGGAGATAGACTCTCAGACTTTATCACCTGTTCTCCCACCTCTTTGTAGTTTTCTACAGACCTGAGTCATTCCGTCTCATTGTTGTTTCACTGTCTTTGCAACACTGCCTCATTCAATATTCTGTCCTCTTGTTTGACACAGATCATCACAACCTTCTAGAAACATGATTTTAGAAAACTATGTTCTCTTGTTTCTTCTAAAATCTTACAGTCTTCCTGGCTAGATTCTCCTCAGCGCCTGACTTGCAAAATTTGAAGTACCCCTGGCCCGTCTTGAGCCTCCTTTTTAATCTCTGTTTACAACCTTGGATAACTACATTTGGACTCAGAATTTTAAATACCATCTAAATACTAACAAATATTTCTATAGTGTTTACTGTGTTCTAGGCATTGTTTTCAGTGCTTTACAAATATAAACTCAATTAACTCTCATAACAAGCCTTGACATAGGTGTTATTGAAGATAACATAGCTAGTGATTATTTCTGAGAGTGTGGTATACCAGTCACCTATCATCTGAAGTATCATAGGGTTGATATAGTAATAAAATGGAACAATCTATGTAGAACCCTTGGCATAGGACTTAATAAATAGTAAATACTCAGTTACTGTTGCTTTTCTTACTATTGCTGTCTAGATAAATTGTTAAGTGAAAAGGAAAGTTGTACATATTAGATATAGTTTTATTACATTTTTTCAATTAAAAATAGATGCTGTCCTGCCTGGCTAGCTCAGTTGGTTGGAGCGTCATCCTGTACACCAAAAAGTTGGAGGTTTGACTTTCTGTCAGACACATACCTAGGTTGCAGATTCAGTTCCCATTGAGGCACATATGGGAGACAACTGATCAATGTTTTTTCACATCAGTGTTTCTCTCTCTCTCTCTCTCTCTCTCTCTCTCTCTCTCTCTCTCTCTCTTCCCCTCTCTCTAAAAATCAATAAAAACATATCTTTAGTGAGGATTGGGAAAAAAAGATGCTAATATTGCCTGTGGTTCTCAAACTTTTTGGTCTCAGAACCCATTTAAAATTATTAATTGCATTTGTGGGTTTATCTATTGGTAGTTATCATTTTATCTATAGATATTATATTTATCAACTAAAACAAGTTTAAAAATATTTATTCACTTCAAAATAACAATTATAAATACATGTTAACACATAATATTTTTATGAAAAGTAACTGTTTTTCAAACAAAAGTTTATGAGAAGAGTGACATTGTTTTCCCACTTTCGTAAATTTTTTTAGTGCCCAGATGAATAGGAGACTGAAGTCTCATATCCGCTCTGAAGTCTTATATCCACTCTGCATTTAGTCTTCTGGTATCAGCTAGCATGTGGCCTGTGTACCAATGACTGGATGAGAATGAAAAAGTCAAAAAACATATTATGCACATATTTTTGACTTAAGGATCCCCTGAAAAGGTGTCAGGAACCTCTTGACTATACTTTGAGAGCCACTGTGTAAACATAAGAAAAAACTGTGAAATATAGAGGAAATTGTTAGCAGTAAGATTATAGCTATTGATCTGTTTTATGAATGTATGTAATATTAAATTATTAAATTGATCATGTTATTCTTATTTTCTCATGATGATAAAAATAAAACTTAAAAATAATGTCTGAAACCACTTTAAAAAAAAAAAGAAAAATGGTGGATGTAAAAAAGGTAAAAATGGAGTAGACACAAGGAAATGCAAATATCAAAGAAAAAATCCACCCACCAAAATTTAGCTTAAAGCCAACCTGTGATTTGTGTATGACCAGGTGTATTCATTTCCTAGGGCTGTGGTATCACAAACTGGGTGACTTAAATAACAGAAATTTGTTCTCTCACCATTCTGGGGACCAATAGTGCAGAACCCGGGGTGAGCTGGGCCACACGGCCTTCCTCTGAAGGCTCTCGGAAAGCATCTTCTCTGGCCAGCAGTCCTTGGCACTCCTTGACTTGTAGGTGCATTACTTCACATGGCAGTTCTCCCCACCGTGTACCTGTATCTCGGTGTCCAGATTTTCATCTTTTCATAAGGACACCACTCATATTTGATTTAGAATTGATTAACTTGATTATGGCCACGAAAACCCTGTTTCCAAATAAGGTCACATTCACAGGCACCAAGGGTTAGAATGGTAATATATCTTTTTAGAGGGCACAATTGAACCCACAACATTAGCTCATGTAAAAAAATATACACTGAGTGGCCAGATTATTATGACCACCTGATTTTTGTAGGCAAATTAGCTATAATTTTGCACTGAAGTTGCTAGAGAGCTAGACCATTATAAATAGGGAAGCAGGTTGTTTACCATGACAGTAAATTTTTATCTGAAGATATGGGTAAACAATGCAATTTAACAGCCTTTGAACGTGGGATATATTTGAATGTGAGTGGCCAGATTATTATGACCATCTGATGTCTGTAGGCAAGTTAGCAGTACACTGCATTGTATGGGAATTGGAAGCTGAAGGCCTGTTTGAACACCTTTGCTGTCTGCAGTTACCAAGATAAAACGTCTCCAATTCACATAGGAACCCAAGGATTGGATAGTCGAGCATTGGAAAAAAGTCATGTGGTCCGATGAATCACGTTTCCAGTTGAATCATCAGATGACAGAGTGAGAATTTGGCGGCCAACAGCATGAAAGCATGCACCCCACATGCATGAGTACAACCCTTCAAGCTGGTGGGGGCAGTATTATGGTTTGGGGCATGTTTTCCTAGAATGATTTGGGCCCTTTAATTTGTGTGTAACAATATCTGAATAGCACAACATACCTAAGTATCGTTGCTGATCAAGTTCATCCTATCGTGTTGATGGCATATCTTAATGGAGTTGGCTTCTTCCAACAAGACAATGCGTCATGCCACGGTGCTCATATTGTGCAGGAGTAGTTTCAAGAACATGAGGGAGACTTTACCTTGCTTAGGTGGCCCCCACAATCACCAGATCTCAATCCAATTGAGCATTTGTGGGACAAAGTTAAAAGAGCCATCAGGCAGCTGGTTCCACAACCATCAAATCTCACAGGACTGGGCAGTGCTACTCATCAGGCATGGTGTCAGATTCCTCGCCATCACCTTTCAACATCTTGCGGAGTCAATGTCAAGGAGAATCACCGCAGTACTGAAGGCAAAAGGTGGCCCAGGGAAGTACTGATGGGGTATCATAATAATCTGGCCACTCATAATAATATATATCCCACATTCAAAGGCTGTTAAATCGCATTGTTTACCCATATCTTCAGAAAAAAATCATTTCTACTGTTGTAAACAACCTGCTTCCCTATTATAATGGTCTGGCCCTCTAGTAACTTCAGCGCGAAATTATAGCTAATTTGCCTACAAAAATCAGGTGGTCATAATAATCTGGCCACTCAGTGTAGATACTTTGCATAAACTTTCCCTTTTTCTAAAACTTCATTACATGCATCAACTAAAGGCATGTTCTATATGCCTTTGACCATATCAAACCCATGCTCAGCCTCACTGGTAAAGATGATAAATCTATATGCCATAGCTCTGATTCAGCAATTCAAATTTTCCCCCCACTGGTATGATATTTGTTTTTCTTCAGGATGACTCTCCAACCAACTGAGCCACTTGGCCAGGGCAGCATCTATTATTATTATTTTTAAATATATTTTTATTGATGTCAGATGAAGAAAGAGAGAGATACAAACATCAATGATGAGCTGATGCATCAATGATACAACATTTTGATCAGCTGCCTCCTGCATGCCCCACACTCAGGATTGAGCCCATAACCCAGACATGTGCCCTGACTGGGAATTGAACTGTGACCTCCTGGTTCATAGGTCAACTCTCAACCACTGAGCCACACAGGCTGAGCTATTTTTAATTGAAAAATGTAATATAATCACCCTTCTTGTGTTCTCAGTTATGGCTCTTTGTAAAAATAGCCAGAGAAAACTGCAATGACCTCATCCCTGGGCTTGGATCCTTCCTGCATCCTCAGCATTTTCTCTAGTTCAATTTCTGTCCATCAGTAAGTTACATGAGTATTACCAAGTGCCAGACATTTATTAAGAAGTTTACATGGCCCATTTCATTTAATTTACACACACCATGGATGTCCTACTAAATTACAGAAATAATTTATATTCATTGTAACAAGTCAAAAAAGAATGAAGTTATGATATATATCCCCTCCATTCCTACCATGCATTCTCATTGAAATAACCAACACTCATGGTTCAATATATATATTTATACTCCTTTTTCTTTGTTCCTACAAATACATACCTAATCATGTAAGGATTTTGAGCAGAATTGATTTGTATCTTACCCAAGTTTCCATATGAGAACTAAGCTTTCATGGAGATGCTTAATATTTGAGCATCTTCTGTAGGGCTCCCTCACTAAAGAAAACATGTAAGTTTTGAGATAATATAGTACCATTTCTCCTGACCTCTTTTTTCACAGTTACTCCTATATTCAATATTTATCTCAAACCACTTACTCATGTGATCCCTTCATTAAGGAGAAATTAGGGCTAAATGAACAGAGAGAGACAGGTTTTTTGAGCTGAATTTTTAAAGCATACAAAAGGATAATTAAAGTTCACTAGATTTAGAGCTTCTTGAGTGCTGGTATGATATTTGTTTTTCTGCACAGTACCTCATACGTAGACACAGTCAAAAAATATTTATATTTGTGAATCAAAAGTATGGTATACAAATTCCTAGTTAGAGCTTTGTATCTGTGACTTTTGACTCCCAGCTTCTTGTTGAGTGTGACACTTCTTTGTTACTGGTTTAATTATACTGATTTTCTACCTTCATTATAAATGGGAACATTTATTTTTTTAAATAATGTAAAATAAAAGGACCCCCAATTACCTCCAATTTTCCATTATGTGAGAGGCTTTCACTATGGTGTATGCCTGGGAGTAAGATTGCAGTATTAGAGCATGTGCATGTCTGCTTTCAGTATGTCTGGAGAATACACTCTCCAGAATGGCTGCTTATAATCATGTACATTTTCATCAGTGATATATGGCTATTCTGATGTTTCTCTGTATTAAGGCTGTTTTGAGACTATACTTGTTGCATATAGCTTTTCATAGTGTTATTCCATGATTTAAAAAATATGTTATTTTTTCTCCCTTTTCATTTATATTCTGTTTCTTTGCCTTTTTGTTTATTTTTCTCTGATTAATCTTGCTGGAGAAATGTCTATTTTATTAATCTTTTCAAAAGAGCTAGGATTTGGTTTAGTTTATTTTCTCAACTTTTCCCCAGCATTTTCTGCCTATATAGTACTATTTTGTATCTTCTCCTCCTCTATTCTGTTTGCTTTTTTTTTAATTACCAATTTTTTAAGTTGAACAGTTAGCTACATTTGATTCTAAGTATTTCTTTATTGCCTTGTATTTTCATCTTGTCCTATATATTTTTGCCCCTTGTCAATTTTTTACATCATGCTTAGAGAACAAAGATCATATCTTTATATGGAGAGAATTTGTGGAATCTTCCTTTGAGGCCTACTACATGGTTAGTTTTCATAAAAGTTATATATGTACTCGAAAGTAATGTCCCTGTTGGTTATCAAAGTTTATATTATTTGCTAGATTGAGCTTATTAACCATGTTGTTCCAATCTTATGTATCTTAGCTTATTTTGTCTGCTTGCTCTTTCAGTGTTTGAGAGGGATATGATAGAATATTCACTTCCAATAGTTTATCTGATTTTTCCATGTTACATTAATTATTACTTCATATATTTTGAGGATATATTGTCAGAAGCATTTATGCTGATAATTATTCTGATGATATATAATGCCCTTTGTCCCTTATATTTTTCTGCCTGGATTTTCTTTTTAACCTGTATTAATAAGATGGGCTACTCCAGCTTATGTGGATTGATATTTGCCTGGTAAATTAATTTCCAGATTTTATAACCAAACTTTCTATAACTTATTTATTTATAAAAATATTTATTAAATTGATTGAGGTGACATTGGTCAACATGAACATATAGGTTTCAGGTGTGGGTTTCTATGTTACAAGATCTGTATATTGTACCGTGTGCCCACCACCCAAAGTCAAATCTCCTGTCACCTTATTTTAGGATCCCCTCTTCCTCTTACCCACTTCCCTCAGGCAATACCACACTGCTGTTTGTGTTCATGAGTGTTAGTTTTATATCCCACATATGAGTGAAATCATATGGTTTTTAGCTTTTTCTGACTGACTGATTTCACATAGCATAATGTTCTCAAGGCCCATCCATGTTGTTGCAAGTAGTGCTTTTTATCCTTTCTTATGGCTCAGTAGTATTCCATTGTGTATATGGACCATATCTTCTTTATCTGGTCCTCTGTTGAAGGACACTTAGGTTGTTTCCATGTCTTGGCCACTGTGAATAACACTGCCATGAGCAAAAAGGTGCATATATCTTTGCGAATACATGATTTCAAGTTCTTTAGGTATATACCCAGGAGAGGAATTGCTGGGTTGTATGAAAGCTCTATTCTTATTTTTGAGGAATCACCAGACTACTTTCCATAGTGGTTGTACTAGTCTACATTCCTGTCAGCAGTAAATGAGGGTTTCCTTTTTTTCACAACCTCTCCAACACTTGTTTATTGCTCGTCTTGTTGATAATGGCCACTCTAACAGGTATGAAATGGTATCTCATTATAGTTTTGATTTGCATTTCTCTAGTTGTCAGTGAGTTTGAACAACTTGTCATATACCTATATGTCTTCTTGGGAGAGGTATATTTTCAGGTCCCCTGTCCACGTTTTAAAAAATGTATATTTTTGTTGACTTCAGAGAGGTTGGCCAAGGGAGAGAGAGAAACATCAATGATGAGAGAGAATCATTAATTGGCTGCCTCCTACAAACCCCCAGCTAGAGATAGAGCATGCAACCTGGGCATGTGTCCTTGGCTGGAATAAAACCTGGGACCCTTCAGAGCGCAGGCCAACACTCTGTCCACTGAGCCTAACTGGCTAGGTCTCTGCCCACTTTTTGATTGGACTGTTTATTTGTTTGGTGTTGAGTTTTATGAGTTCTTCATATATTTTGGAAATTAAACCTTTGTCAGAGTTACTGTTTGTAAATATCACCTACCAACTGGTTGGCTGCCTCTTTGCTTTGTTGACAGTTTCTTTTGCTGTGCAGAAGCTTTTTAGTTTGATATAGTCCCATTCATTTATTTTTGCCTTTATTTACCTTGCCTTTGGGGTCAAGTTCACAAAATGTTCTTTACTTCCAAGATTCAGAAGTTCGGTACCTATATTTTCTTCTATGTAACTTATTTTTTTGGATCCTATGCTTAGCTCTTTGATCCATTTTGAATTAATTTTTGTACATAGGGACAAACTGTAATCTAGTTTCATTGGTTTGCATATGGCTTTCCAGTTTTCCCAGCACCATTTATTCTAGAGACTATCTTGACTTCATTGTGTTTCTGGCTCCTTTGTTGAAAACTATCTGTCCATATACATGTGGTTTTATAGCTGGGCTCTCTATTGTGTTACATTGATCTGTGTGTCTGTTTCTCTGCCAATACTGTGTTTTGATTATTGTAACACTGCAGTATAATTTTAAGTCAAGTAGTGTGATAACTCCAGCTTCATTCTTTTTTCTCAGGATTGCTTTGGGGTCTTTTGTGGTTCCATACAAATCTGATGATTTCTTATTCTTTTTTTTTTTTTAAATGACATTGGGATTTTGGTTGGGGGATTGTATTAAATCTGTATTATGTTTTAGGTAATATGGCCATTTTAACTATGTTTGTTCTTTCAATCCATGAACATGTGTATTTTCCCATTTTGTTGTGTCTTTTCAACCTCTTTTAATAATGCTTTGTAATTTTCGGTATATAGGCCTTTCACATTCTTTGTTAAATTTATTCCTAGGTATTTTATTCTTTTGGTTGCAATTGCAAAAGGAATTTTTTTTCCATTTATTTCTGTAAGTTTTGTTGTTAGTGTATCGAAAGGCAATGGATTTTTGCACATAGATTTTGTATCCTACAACTTGACTGTATTTGTTTAATGTTTTTTAAAAGTTTTTTGGTGGAATCTTTAGGGCTTTCTCTACATAGAATCACGTGGTCTGCAAAAAGTGACAGTTTGACTTCTTCTTTCCTTGTTGGATGCCTTTCATTTCTTTTTCTTGTCTTATTGCTCTGGCTAGGACTTCCAGCACTGTATTGAGTAAGAGTGGTAAGAGTGAATATCCTTCTTTTGTTCCTGATCTTAGAGAAGGGTCTGTTTTTCACCATTAAATATGATATTAGCTGAGGGCTTATCACATATGGCCTTTATTATGTTGAGGTACTTTCCTTCTATTCCTATCTTACTGACTGTTTTAATCATAAATGGATGTTGTATCTTATCAAATGCTGCATCTACTGATAAGATCATATGATTTTTATCCTTTCTTTTGTTAATGTGGTGAATTATGTAGTTGATTTGTGTATGTTGAACCATCGTTGTGCCCCTGGAATGAACCCCACTTGATCATGATGTATTATTTTTTTTGGATGTACTGTTGTATTCGATTTGTTAGTATTTTGTTTAGGATTTTTGCATCTGTATTCGTTAGAGATCTTAGTCTGTAGTTTCTTTATTGTATTATCTTTTCCAGGTTTTGGTATCAGGGTTACATTGGCCTTCTAGAATGTGTTAGGAAGCATTTCCTCTTTTTCAAATTTTTTTGAAAAGTTTGATAAGGATGGGTTTTAAATCTTCTCTGAACACCTGGTAGAATGCACTGGTGAAGTCATCTGGTCTTGGACTTTTGTTTTAGGGGAGTTTTTTTATGGTTTGTTTCAATTTCTTCACTGCTTGTCGTTCTATTTAGATCTTCATGATTCAGTCCAGGAAGATTATATTTCTAGGAACTTACCATTACTTCTAGGTTATTGAATTTGGTGACATATAGTCTTTCATAATATTCTAGTATGACACGTTGTATATCTGTGATATCTCTGTTGACTTCTCTCACATTTTTTATTTTGTTTATAGGATCTTTTTCCTTAGTGGGTCTAGCCAGGGGTTTGTCAATTTTATTAATCTTTTCAAAGAACCAGTTCTTTATTGTATTGATTTTTTGTATGGTATTTTTGTTCTACATTTCATTAATTCTGCTCTAATTTTTATCGTTTCCTTTCTTCTGCTGACTTTGGGTTCCCTTTGTTTTTCTTTTTCTAGTACTTTAAGATATGATGTTAGGTTGTTTATTTGGAATTTCTCTTGTTTCTTGAGATAGGCCTGTAACAATAAAAACTTTCCTCTTATTACTGCTTTTTCTGCATCCCAGAGATTTTAATATGTTGTATTATCATTCTCATTTGTGTCTATATTTTTTTATTTCACCTTTTATTTCTTCTTAGACCCAGTCATTTTTTAGTAGTATGTTGTTTAATCTCCACGTATTTGTGGGTTTCTTTACTTCTTTTTTGCAACTGACTTCTAATTTTAAGGCATCATGGTCAAAAATATGCTTGGATTCAATCTTCTTGAATTTGTTGATGCTAGTTTTTTGATCTAACATATGGTCTATCTTTGAGAATGTTCCTTGTGCACTGGAGAAAAATGTTGTGGGATGAAAGGTTCTGTAAATGTCAATTATGTCCATTTGGTCTACTGTTTCATTTACGGCTGATATTTCTTTATCGATGTTCTGTTTGGTTGATTTGTCTAGAGCTGTCAATGGAGTATGGAGGTCTCTAGCTATGACTGTGTTTTGATCTATTTTTCCCTTTAGTTCTGTGAGTAGCTATTTAATATATTTTGGTGCTTCCTAGTTGGGTGCATATATATGTTAAGATATGTTTTCTTGATATAGTGTTTCCTTTATCATTATAAAGTGTCCATCTTTGTCTCTTGTTATCTTGAAATCCATTTTGTCAGATATAAGTGTGGCTACACCTGCTTTTCTGTGGATGTTATTTGCTTGGAGAATCATTTTCCACCCTTTTACTTTGAATCTACCTTTGTCTTTGCAACTTAGATGTGTCTCTTGTAGGCAGCATATGGTTGAGTTTTTGGTTTTGATTCACTCTGCTACTCTGTGCTGCTTTATTGGTGAATTCAGACCATTTACATTTAGGGTAATTATTGATGTGTGAAGACTTCCTATGGCCATTTTATCTTTTGTTTTCTAGTAGCCTGTGCCTCCATTGGTTCTTTTCCTTTATATTTTTGTCTGTTGTTTTGTTTGGTGGCATTTCATACATCTTTCCTCTGTTTCCTCTTTCTTTAAGCTATATGTTTTGGCTTGGGGGTTTTTGTGTGTGGTTACCGTTAGGTTTATAAAAAATGAAGTTGCATATATACCGTAGTTTTTTCCCTTTTGAGTGCGTCTGATACTTGTTTTTAGAAAATTATATATTTTAGTTGTTCCTCCAAACCAAACATGTGTCCTTTGGCCTGAAATGATAAATGTCTGGGTTGATGCAAAGTCAGGTGTTGTTGGGTAAGTGAAATAGAACGACTGGGATGCCAGGAACATGAGGGATAGTTAAGGAAGTGGTAAGGTGATGAGCCATGAATGCTAGGTCAGAGAGGGAAGGGGAGGAGGGAAGAGAAGAAGGAATTATGGATTTGTCTTCTAAAAACAAGTATCTTTTGAGTGCCTACAAGGTGCCAAACTGGGTTCTAGGCACTAAGTATAGTAGACAACAAGACAGACAACAATTGTGGCTGTAATGGAATGGTTGTAGTGGGAAGAGGGGCCTTGGATGATAGTTACAGACTGTGGTAAGTGCTATGAAGGAACTATTAAGTCTGCTATGATACAGGGTAGCTGGAGAAGGGCCAATTTAGATAATTACTCTAGGCAGGTATCCATGAGGAGGTAACATTATTGCTGAGACCTGAAGTGTGAATATCAGAGTACGAGGTAATGGAGACACCCTGAAACTGGAGAGAATTTAGTATGTAAAGAGATGATCAGAATGAGATGTATTTGAAAAGGCAGGTGGGAAGTGTGTCATTTAGGACTTTGAAGGAAATAATGAGGCATCTATATTTCATTCTAAGTACAGGGGAAGCCATTGATGTAAAACAGAGGAGGGATGTGACCTAACTTACATTTTCATAAGATTACTGAGTACATTGTTGAGAATGGAGGACACGAATGGCAACAGGTAAGCAATTATAATAGTAATGCAGGCAGGAACTGATGAGGGTGTGGGATTGGGGGTGGCAGTGAGAAGTGGATGGATTTGAGACATATTTGGACATAGAATCAACAGTATTTGACTATTGTAAATTATATTGGCTTTACCTTTAAATGTGTATTTAAACTCCTACCACCTCTTACTGTGTCCACAGCCAGCTTCTTGATCTAAAACCATCAGTATCTCAACTTGCGTTGTAATAACCTTCCAACTGGTCTGACACTTCTACTCTTGTCCTCTTGCATCTACTCTCCACAGAGTAGCTAGAGTGAATCATTTAAGGCATAAGTTAGGTCATGTCTTCTTTGGCTTAAAACTGTCCACTAGTCTCTCATCTCACAATTTAAACTAAAAGTGGCCTATGCTGCTCTAGGTGAGTCCAGCCCTCATTTCTGCCACATGTTCACTGGCCTTGCTTTTGTTGAACCTGCAAGGCTCACTCCCACCTCAGGATTTTTGCACCTGCTGGAAACTTACATGAATGTTTTTCTTCCAGGCATTCTGGGGACACACTCCCTCAACTGCTTCAGTTTCTGCTTAAATGTTATCTTTATGATATGCATTCCCTATCCCACCTTTGCATCTGCCTGCCACGGCTATATTCCCTCACATCCTTTCCTCTTTATTTATTCTCCTTGAAGCTAGTCACCACCCGACAGTCTGTGTATTACTTACCTGCTTATTTTCTCCCTTCACTAGAATGTCACTTTCAGGTGGGAAAGAATTTTTAAGAAATCTGTTGCCAGGCACATATTAGCTTCTCAAGAACCAATTGAATAATGAATTATGGAATGGATTGGATGTAAAAAGAAATAGAAATTATAGAGAAGGAGAAAAAATGGCAGCCGAAGAGGCAGACCTCCTGCCTGGGTCAGATTGGAAATAAAACTAAATTAGAGAACATTCACCTGGGCTTACTGAGGTCCCGCTGAAGAGAAGACTTCTATCAAGAAAGGACAGAAAACACCCGGAAAGGTGAGCTTGGAACTGACCCAGCTTCCAGGAGTGCCTGGCCGAGAACTTGGAGGGAGATCCCAGCTGTGGGTGGGTCCGTTCCCTCAGAAGACAGAGGTCTGGAACCCAGGCTGGGCTGCACAGCTCAGAGCACCAGAGTCTGCCGGCCACGGCAGAGACTAGAGCTGGTAGATTGAAGCCTGCTGTAGAGAAAGCTGGCACAGTTTCCATTCTTTCTTTTTTGAAACCAGAGCACAGTAGTTTACATTTGCAGCTACTCACCCAAGGATTTGGTGCAGGGAGGGAGGTGTAGACTTGAGGTGCCTAAGGAGAGGCTAGGGCAAGGTGACCAGTCCCGATTTTTAACAATTTGTCCCGCGTCTCACAGCATTTTAAAAAAGGCCCGATTTTTGGAAAGAATGCACGACAAGCTAGGGAACGGTGGGAGAACGGGAAGGGAATATACTGTTTTCGGCGGCCATGTGGCTATTTAGCCAGGATATGAGTTTTATATTATTTTTGTTTATTTTATAATGTTAAACTTTAATAATAACAAATAATTGTTGAGAACTGATTATCGAGAACTGCTTATCAAAGTTCGCATTGTTGATCAGTTGTTAGAATTCGACCACCATTGTTTGGACTTAATGAACAATGGCATTTTTTGGGATTGGCAACGACGAAAACATTTTGTAACTGTCTCTCAGACGATACACATCGTACTGCGTGCTAGTAAGCTAGTTAAACAAGTGATGTCATTACAAATCAGCTATTCAGATAATTTAGGTAAGTAATTTACTTATTTATTTCATAAATACATAAATTTTTTTGAATTTAGCAGACAGTACTCGTATTATTTATATTTTATAGTGGTGGCAAAACGTCTAGCGCTGGCCTTGAAAGTGACACGACTTACGTTATGGCAAATTCAGAGGAAAAATAATACAAGTTAATGTTGTTATTATTTAGAAAGAAATATAGGATTAAAATTAAAATTAAAATAATAATGCGCTGTCCTTACCAGGAACTAATGCTGTGACTGAATGCATTTTTTCTATGGTAAATAAAGTGTGGACATCAGAAAAATCACAATTAAGTGTTGAGACTTTGAAAGCCATTTTATGTGTGAAATATAATTTAACAAAATCTTGAGAAAAATTCATGACCTTTTAAACAACGACTGCAATCTACTAAAAAAAATTCACTCAAATGAGAAATATGCCAAAGAATAAAATAATACTATACATAATTTTTTATTTATTATATTTATAAATTGTACTTATGTTGAAATTTAAAAATAGATATTACAATACTATTTTTGCGTTCTATGAAAATTTTTGTTGCTCCATATAGACCAAATTTTTAATGAAGAACCCCCCACCGTCACCCCGGTTGGGGTAGGGGAGGACCGGGGAAGCGGGGAAGGTCAAGGGGGAAAAAAGAAGAGACATATGTACTACTCTTTGTAATATTTTAAGTAATAAAAAAATAGAACCCCCCTTTACCCTCCCAACCCCCTCACCCCCATCAATGGTGTCCCGCTTTACCAATGTTAAAATCTGGTCACCTTAGGCTAGGGTGGGAAGCATTGTGGGGAGATGTGGAAAAGCAGCAAGCAGCCCAGGAGTATTTGTCCTAGGCCCCAAAACCAAAATGGCCATTTTTTTCCTGAGAGGAGTGAGCTGCTCCCAGTAGCCAGAGGGCAGAAAAAGGAAAAAACTCCGCCTTAGGTGATATAGCCTGTCCTACCTTGAGATCTCTGCATGTCACACCCTGCGTTTTGACCTTTTCATGGGGAACAAAAGTAGAGGTCAAGCCTAAAATTTGAACAGTATCACAAGCTTCAGTGACTGGATTGGCCGAAGGGCTGTCCACCCTACTATCCTGGGAACCAGACTAGTACTTTGCCTGCACTGGAGAGCTAATGAAAACTCCAGGTTTCCAGCTGAGGGCAGAGTAATATTTTGAGCCACTCGCTGAGGAGTAGCCCTAGGACAGAGAAACACACCCACCACTTTCCCTGGAAAGTTGCTGACCCAGACCTGGGCCCCATGCTGTTAACAAACCTACTTTTTAGGGCAGATGGCCTCTCCTGCTTACAGCCAAGGCCTGTGGAGACAGACACAGAGAGTGGATCACTTGGAATTTCAAGCAGGTTTCCGAAAGCCAAAGGAGAACAGTTCCTGACAATGGTTAGCACTTAAATACCTCACAGGAATCCCAGAACTGGCAGACAGACCGAGAGTAGGACTGAAAGGGAGGGAGCCCCATGGCGCACTAAAATATGCTGAAATGAATGCCACTTTACTTTTTTTTAATTTTCTCTTTTTTTCTTCCATTTTTTCTTTTATTTTTCCTTTCTTTTCCCCCTATTTTAAATCTTCTTTATCTATCTGCTTTATTGACTTGTTATTATTCTAGTCTATGTTTTTTGTTCATATATCTAATTTTCCTGTGCCCTTTTCCTATCAATTTTGCTTATTTTTTTTCACTACTCAATTTTTATTTTTTCTTTCTCTTCACCTTTTCTTCTGCTTTCTCATCTTTTTTCCTTTTCAAAAATTTCTTTTCATTTAATTTCTTTTCTTCCTCTTTTATTTTAAACTGTTTTCCTTCCCTAATTCTTTATTCTTATTTTCTTTATTTCAGCTCTACATCTATGTATTTCTCCCTCCTTTTTGTTGTTCTTTTTTTGTACTTTTATTTTTTGTTTTTTGTTTTCATATTTCTTTCTTTTATTTATAATTCTTGCTCTCTTCTCTTTCCTAAGTCTCTCTTCTCTAGGGTTATTTTTGTTGGTGATGTAGGAGTCTTGTGTATGTTTTTCTTTTGCTTCTTTTGTTTTGTATTTTGCTGTGTTGTATTTTATTCTCTTCAGTCAGCACCTCCACAAAAGCATGCATGACATAGTCAGGAGTAAGCCACATAGTCAGCCAGCCTGAGAGAAGACTTCTTCCATGAATGGGACAATACCATTCAATACCCAAATACACCAGGAGAACCCAAATAACTCAAGTAAGGGGCTTTGCTAAGCACCCAGCTCAGGAGACCTAAGACTGCACCACTGGGTCTCACAAAACACCTACTACATAAAACCACTCCACAAAGTCCGGGAGGCATAGCAGTTTGATCTAATATACAGAAACAAACACAAAGAGACTATGTAAAGGGGGAGACACTGAAACAGCCCCCAAATGAAAGAAAAGGAGGAATTACCAGGAAAGGAACTACATGAAATGGAAGTAAAGAATTTGTCAGATAAAGAATTCAAAGTAATGGTAATGAGGGTGCTCAAACAATTCAGTGAGAACTACAAGCAACTTAATGAGAATTATAGGGGTCTCAGTGAGAGCTACACTAACATGAAAAGAGAGCTTGAAACAATAAATAAGAATCCATTGAAAATGAGGAAAGACATAGCTGAAATAAAGAACACCCTGGAAGAATTCAACAGTAGACTAGAAAAAGATGAGGACTGAATCAATGAAGTAGAAGACAATGTAGGAAAAAAATACCCATTCAGAGCAGAAAATGGAAATAAAAATTAAAAAGCAGGAAGAGAGTCTAAGGGAGCTTTGGGACAACATGAAACATAAGAACATTCACATATAGCAGTACCAGAAAGAGAAGAACCCAAGCAAAGAACAGAGAACCTGTTTGAAGAAATAATGACAGAAAATTTCCCTAACCTGGTGAAGGAAAAATTACTCAAGTTCAGGAAACAGAGTCCAATCAAGATGAACCCCAAAAGACCAACATCTAGGCACATAATAATTAAAATGGCAAACACTAAAGGCAAATGCAGAATCTTAAAGGCTGCAAGAGATAGACAGAAAGTTACCAACAAGGGAGCTCCCATTAGACTGTCAGCTGACTTCTCAATAGAAACACTTCAGGCCAGAAGGGAATGAAAACCCAGGGACTGAACCCAAGATTACTGCATTCATCAAGGTTAGCATTCAAAATGTAGAGTGAAATAAAGAGCTTAGCAGATAAAAAAGAAAAGGTTAAAAGAGTTTATTAACACCACATCAGCACTGCAAGAAATGCTAAAGGAAATATTGTAAGAAGAAGTAGAAAGAAAGAGAAAAACACAGGTATAAAGAATAAGAATGGCAATAAAGAAGTACTTATCAATAATAACCTGAATTGTAAATGCATTAAATGCTCAAATCAAAATACATAGGTGAGCTGAATGGATAAGAAAACATTACCCATATATGTGCTGTCTACAAGAGACCCACCTCAGCACAAAGGACTCGCACAAAATGAACAAAAATAGATACAGAGGCAGAGCAACATCAAACAGACTGTCAAATTACAGCAACAAGGACAGGGACGTTGGGGGGGGGGGAGGGTAACAGATCAGCCAAGGGACTTTTGTGTGAGCATTTAAGCATAACCAATGGACACAAAACACTGGGGGGTAGGGGAGGCTGGGGGAAGGGCAGAGGGAAAAAGAGATATATGTACTAATCTTTGTAAAGCTTTATGTAATTTTAAAAAATGTAAAAAAAAATTTAAAAATAAATAAATAAATAAATAAATAAATAAAAAGAAAATGAAGGGATAGAAAATCCAAACAAATGGAAATGAAACAAAATCTGGGGTAGTAATACTCATATCTGACAAAATAGATTTCAAAGTGAAGGCCATGACAAGAGATAATGAAAGCCACTTCATGATAGTAGAGATAGATAAAACAAGAGGATGTAACTCCAGTAAACATATATGCATCCAATCTGAAACATCCAAATATATTTTAAAAACTTCTGGAAGATTTTAAGGGAGAGATTGAGAGAAATAAAATCATAGTAGGGGACTTTAACCCCTACTATATCACTGGATATTAGTATCCAGACAAAACATCAAGAAGGAAACAGCAATCCTAAATGACACACTAGATCCGACGGAATTAATTGACATTTTCATAACATTTTACCCCAAAGCTACAGAATATACATTCTTCTCAAGTGCACATGGGACATTTTCAAAGATATACCACATTTTAGGACACAAGCTAAGCCTCTACAAGTTCAAGAAGACCGGAATCATATCAAGCATCTTCTCAGTTCATAATGGCGTGAAGTTAGAAATCAACTACAATAAAAACACTAAAAACATTCAAACACATGGAGGCTAAATAGCATGCTATTAAACAATGAATGGGTTACCAAAGAGATCAAGGAAGAAATAAAACATCCTGAAACAAATGAAAATGAACACACAACGATCCAAAACCTATTGGGCACAGTGAAAACAGTCCTGAGAGGGAAGCCTACCTCAAAAAATGAAAAAATTTTAAGGAGTTATTTAACACTAAACTTAAAGAATTAGAAAGAGAACAATAAGAAAAGCCCGGAGTATGAAGAAGAGAGGAAATAATAAAGGTCACAGTGGAAATAAATGATAGAGGCTAAAAAAACCTACCAGCAATACAAAAGATCAATAAAACCAAGAGCTGGTTCTTTTAAAAAATAAACAAGATTGATGAACCATTAGCCAGACTCATCAAGAAACAAAGAGAGAGGACCCAATAAATCACAAATGAAAGAGGTGAAGTAACAACTCACCCCATAGAAATACAAAGGTTTGTAAAAAAGACATGAACAACTATATTCCAACAAATTGGACAAAATGTTCATATTCCTAGAAAAATACAGTCTTCCAAAAGTCAGTCAGGAAGAATCAGAAAACATGAATAGGCCAATAACTACTGATGTAATTGAAGCAGTAATTTAAAAAAAAGACCTGCAAACAAAAACCCTGGTCCAGACAGTTTCACGGGGGAGTTTTATCAAAGAAGAACTAATACCCACTCTCCTCAAACTACTCCAGAGAATTCAAAATGGAGGAACACTTCCAATTTTCTTTTTAATGAAGCCAGCATTATCCTAATTCCAAAACCATATAAAGACACTACAAAGAAAGAGAATTATAGGCCAATATTCCTGATGAACATAGATTCTAAAATCCTGAACAAAATATTAACAAATCAGATCCAGCAATGTCTTGAAAAGTTCATACACCATGACCAAGTGGGATTTATTCTGGAGATGAAAGGCTGGTACGATATTCACAAATCAATTAAATGTGATACATCACATAAACATATTGCAAAGCAAAAATCCATGATTATATTAATTGATGCAGAAAAAGCATTTGACAAAATCCAACACCCTTTCATGATAAAAACTCTCAGTAAAGTGGGAATAAAGGGATCATACCTCACCATAATAAAGGTCATATATGACAAACCTACAGCCAACACAATACTCAATGGGAAAAAACTAAAACCTTTTTCCCTAAGAACAGGAACAAGACAGGTATGTCTTCTTTCACCTCTCTTAATTAACATAGTACTGGAAGTCCTAGCCATAGTGAGTGGACAAGGCGTAAATAAAACTGTCATTTTGTGCAGGTTGCATGATATTGTACATAGAAAAATCCTAAAGATTCCATAAAAACTACTATATTTAATAGATGAATTTGGCAATGTAGCCGGATACAAAATTAACACCCAGAAATGGGTGGCATTTTTATACACCAATAATGAACTCAGAAAAAGTGAAACTAAAAAAAATCCCATTTACTATTGCAACAAAAAAAAATTAAGATATTTAGGAATAAACTTAGCCAAGGAGATAAAAAACCTGTATTTGGAACACTACAGAACATTGAAAAAATAGTTAGAGGAAGATATAAACAAGTGGAAGACTATACTGTGTTCATGGATTGGTAGAATCAATGTCATGAAAATGTCCATGCTACCCAAGAAATCTACAAGATTCAATGTAGTTTCTATTAAAATACCAACAGCATATTTCACAGACCTAGAACAAACACTCCAAAAATTTATATGGAACCAAAAAAGATCCTAAATAGCAGCAGTAATCTTGAGAAAAAAGAACAAAGTTGGAGGAATCACAATACCAGATACCAAGTTACACTACAAAGCCACTGTATTCAAAACAGCCTGGTGTTGGCACCAGAATAGGCATATATTAGTGGATCAATGGAACAGAACAGAGAACATTGAAATCAATCCAAGCCATTATATTCAATTAATATTGGACATGGAGACAAGGGCATACGATGGAGTAATGACAGTCTCTTCAGTAAATGGTATTGGGAAGATTGGATAGGTATATGCAAAAATTTAAACTAGACCACCAACTCATACCACACACAAGAATAAACTCAAAATGTATGAAAGACTTAATTGTTTAAGTTGTAAAACCATAAAAAATCTTAGAAGAAACCATAGGCAGCAAAATCTTAGTCATCTCTCATAACAATATGTTGCCAAAACATCTCCTAGGGCAAAGGAAACTAAGGAGAAAATAAACGGACTGGACTACATAAAAAATAAAAAGCTTCTGCATAGCAAAGCAAACGATCAACAAAATGAAAAGGGAGCCCACTGTATGGGAAAAGACATTTGCCAATGATACATCCAATAAGGGGTTAATTTCCAATGTATAAAAGGAACTCATAGAACTTAACAAAAGGAAGACAATCTAATTAAAATCTGAGCAAAGGCTCAAAATAGACACTTCTCCAAAGTGCACATACAGAAGGCCAAGAGACATATGAAAAATGCTCAAAGTCACTAATCACCAGAGAGGTGCATATTAAAACAACGAGGTTTAAAACATCCTCACCTGTTAGAATGGCTATCATAAAAAAATCATCAAATGACAAGGGTTGGTGAGGATGTGGAGAAAAGGGAAACCTAGTACATGGCTGGTGGGAATGCAGACTGGAGTAGCCACTACAGAAAACAATATGGTGTTTCCTCAAAAAATTAAAAATGGAATTCCCATTTGACCCAGTAATTCCACTTCTAGGAATATATCCTAAGAAACACCAATCAGAAAGGATATATGTACTCCTATGTTCAAAGCAGCACAATTTAGCTAAGATCTGGAAACAGCCTAAGTGCCCATCAATAGATGAGTGGATAAACATAAAACAGTGGTACATTTACACAATGGAATATTACGTAGCTGTAAAAATGAAAGAACTCTTACCATTTGCAACAGCATCCATAGACAGGGTGAGTATTATGTTAAATGAAATAAGCCAGTCAGAGAAAGATAAGAATCACATGATCACACTCATGTGGAATCTAATGAACAAAATAAACAAAATAGATCTAGAGAGGTAGAAACATTTAACAGGCTGATGGATTTCAGGGGAAAGTAGGGGTTGGTGGGTGGGCCTGGAGTGGTTAACTGGGAAACATATGCATACTAGGGGCCCGGTGCACAAAAATTTGTGCACTTGGGGTGGAGGGAGTCCCTCAGCCCGGCCTGTGCCCTCTCACAGTCTGGGACCCCTCAGTGGATGTCCTATGATGGCCCCAGTCTGCCAGGCGCCTTTTGTGTGTGTGTGTGTGTGTGTGTGTGTGTGTGTGC
>PVJC01008112.1:0-49418 GCA_004026665.1 Murina feae | reverse complement strand
GCAGGAAAAGGCTGGCCTGACCATGAGGCGGGGTTTTCCCTGCTTTCTGGTGGCTGGAGGAAGATGGGCAGTAGGCAAGCTTGGGAGGCAGGCAGCACCCAGCCCTGGTCACAGCTCAAAAAAGAGAACAACATGCAGGGGAGGGCAAGAGTCTGAGAGATCAACATAGAGGGGGTGCCTGCTCCAAGCCTCCACGGTGCCTGGGGGCAGGCCCCCAGCAGGTAGACACACACAGGAGGACTGCTCCAAGCCTCAGATGTGGCTGGGGGCAGGTCCCCAGTGGCCACACACACACACACACACACACACACACACAAAAGGCGCCTGGCAGACTGGGGTCATCATAGGACATCCACTGAGGGGTCCCAGACTGTGAGAGGGCA
This sequence comes from Murina feae, assembly GCA_004026665.1. NCBI lineage: Eukaryota > Metazoa > Chordata > Mammalia > Chiroptera > Vespertilionidae > Murina > Murina feae. The sequence goes on along the minus strand of PVJC01008112.1, from coordinate 49,035 downwards.
CAGGCCAGGCTGAGGGACTCCCTCCACCCTGAGTGCACAAATTTTTGTGCACCGGGCCCCTAATATTATATAAAACTGAGGAGAAAAAAACTTACAAAATAATAAAACTCTCTAATTAAGAAAAATCATAAAATATTATTAAGACATTAAAGAAGGCACAAATAAATAAAAATAAATAGAAGACAATATTATAAACATGCCAATTAATTATACATAGGTCACAACTTGAAGCAATTCCAGTAAACATTAGAACTTTTATTGTATGTGAACTTTATAAGCTGACTAAAATTTATCTAAATAAGAAAAGGGCACGTATAGCATAGATTCTTCTTCTGAAGAAAACCAAGGTGAATGAATTGTTTATTTTATATCAAGAATTATTATTGCCCTAACCGGTTTGGCTCAATGGATAGAGCATCAGCCTGCAGACTCAAGGGTCCCAGGTTCGATTCTGGTCAAGGGCATGTACCTTGGTTGCAGGCACATATCTAATAGGAGGTATGAAGGAGGCAGCTGATCAATGTTTCTCTCTCCTCGATGTTTCTAACTCTCTATCATTCTCTCTATAAAAATATCAATAAAATATATTTTAAAGAAAGAATTATTATGAAAATAACAAATGAGCAAGATTCTGTTATTCCAGGGAGGGACGAATAAAACAAAGAGTGAGCCCAGAAACAAACTAACTGTGAAAAGATAACTTTAAGGTAATCAATGAAATATAAATAAGGACTAACTAGATATTTAATAATATTAAGAAATTATTTTGTTAGGTGTTATAATGTCATCATGTTTTCTTTTAAAATATTATTATTAGATAAAGATTCAAACTTAAGTGTTAATAAGTGAATTATATCAACTGTATATGATTTAATATAAACAAATCTGTTAAAGCAATAGAATCTAGCATTTTTAGTAAATTATTAGTTATGGGGTAGTTATGAAGAGGAAAAGGCATGGGTTAATATCTGGATTTTGCTTCTGGTTGCAAGGGTGGTGCTGTTTGCCAAGATAGAGGATACAAAAGACACAGTAGGCTTCAGGGATTAAAATAAGTTTAATTTTGAAAATAATATTAGGTGCTAATGGGATACTGAGAGTTCTTTGAAGTGAGCAGTAGGATAATTGAGTCTGAAATTAAGAAGGGAGATCTGTGCTCAGGTTGTAGTTGTGAATACTAATCTACTCCAGAGAATTGATCAAATGACCCAAGAGAACATACAGTGTCTAGTAAGAAAGTAAGTCAAGGATGAATTCTGCTGAATACCTATATATGTATATTCAATAAACAAGGGAGAGTTCAATGACAGATTCTGAGAAGGAGGTTAGAGTACGCAAATAGTTTTGAGAAGAAAGGATTGGTCAGACTAAAGATTAATCAACACTAGTCCAATAATTTAGAGAAGTTAAATAAGATGAGAACTGAAAATAATCCACAGGATTTAGAAATTGGCAGTCATTGTTGAATTTATCAGGACTTGTTCTGTTTGAATAATGGTGGCAAAGGCCCAACCACCATGGGTTAGTGACTATACGAGAAGTGAGAATTGGAGACACTTGTTTTGAAGAGTTTATCTGGAAATTAAAAGAGAGTTAGGGCAATAGTTGGAGTACAAAAGGGATGTCCTTTCTTTATAGAAATTACTTCAGTATGTTTAGAGGCAAAATGAAGTAGGCAGTTGACAGGGTCAGTTTGAGAATCTATAAAAAAAAAAGAGGGAATAATAGATGAAATATATCTGGAAAGACAGATGAAAAGTATCAAAAACAAGTTGAATTGGCTCTAAACAGCCCAAGTTCTTTTTGTCTCTGAATCTAAAAAAAAGAAAAAATGAGAGAATATTTCACTTAGTAAGAATGAACTGTTTTTTTAGACTCAGGGGAAGACATGTTCTGAATGCAGATGGCAAGCTCAGAGACCAACAGCTGTCAGAATCAAATTGTGACTAGAAATTATCAAAAAGGCACTTGGGGGTGGGGGCGCGCAGCTGATTTATGAGTCAATTTTAGTTGACAGAAAAACTGACAGATCAGTTGGTAGTTTCTATGTTTAGACCCAATGTTTTCTGTGAAATGTGAAGCAAATCATATGTGGATAAGAGTCAGAGCCAGCAGTTAAGAGCGATGGTTTAGAGAAAGTGAACTTTAGAGTATTTGAGGGTAGGGTGGTGAAATTAAGAGTTGAGAAAAAAACCATGAATGGGTGGCTGAGGGCCACTCCAGCTGAGTTTGTAGACCATAAATTATTAGTGGCAGCCATCTATGCCTTTGTGACATTTTCTTTATCAGTACTCAGAGGTATGGCTCCAGGTGCAAGAGATGTCAGGATCAATCTACTTTAGGGAGGTTAACAAGACAAATGGGATCAAAGCACGAAAATATGTGGGCAGTGGGCATTATTGCAAGAGAGAAGTTAAATAATATGCCGTGCATCTAGTTAGACAGGATAAATGGTAAGTCCATGAAAGTAGTGATGGGCTAGGAAGTCTTTAGATAATAGCAATGAGTATGGATAGAAGATGGCAGGGATGTCAGAGGAATATTGTTACAAGTGTCAACAAATGAGCTTGGATACGGCAGTGGAGAGTTAAAGCAGAATGCTGCTACTATTTTGTCATTCTATGGTAAGTTGAGAGATAGTGGCATAAGAAGTTAAGCTTGAAAACTATTGAGCAGGAGGCAGAGGAATGAGATCTGTGCCTAGATTGACAGTGTAGAGCACTTCCTAAGTGATGGGGTCATGGCCCCAGAGGAAAGAGTGAGAGTCAATAGTAAAAAGAATGATGGGTGGAAAGAATCTCAGAATAAGCCAGTGATAAGAGTAAGTGAGAGTGAGCCAATCAGAGATCCACACTTTGGTTGGTGGCCAAAGAACACAGGGAAGAGAATGTGTTAGATGGACCACTCCAGTGACTCCTAGACAAACCAAGTCCCAAGTGGTCAAGGGCCTTGTGAGGTTAGCAATTTTTAGACTCCACTTATCATTTAAAAGGAATGTCACTGAGAATTTACTTATCTCATCTCTGAAGAGTTCTCTTTCTCAGGCTGTTAATGGGGGAAAATGCATCTATATTCATTCCCTATTTTAAAATTTATTTTTCATTCAAACCACCCTTACCGTGTTCCTACTATGTACACATTAGCATTCTAGGTACAATGAGAACATGAAATAAAAGTCATTTATCCCTGCATCTGAAGAGCTTGTTTTCTTATTGAAGGTATGAGAAATGTTTATATTTACCTCAAATCTGTGGATCTTGGAAGAAGTCTTTTTTTCCCATTAAAGTAGACTTCAAAATCTTCAGTCTTCAGCCTGTGGGCATAGTCAATATATCCTGATATCTCTTGCCCATGAGAATTCCTGTCACGAATGAATATCACAGACTGGTAGTACAGAAACATAGAGAATGGAGAGAATAAATTAATAAAAGTCATTTGAGTAAATGTATATGAAAATAAAAGTTATAGTGATTCAGTGTTACATGACCCAGATCCTACTCCAAGTGCTTTACATTTTACCCTTACAATAATCCTATGAGATAAGTACTATTATTTTCTCCTGATTAATAAAGAAATTTATGACAAGTTAACTGGGTATGAAAAGAATGTGCATTTATATATTTTATATAACAATATAAATAATAACTTTTAGAGGTCTTCTTCCTAAGTGCAGACTTTATTTTAAGTGTTTGTAATGCATCATTTATTTATTTTCCCCTCAATCCTATTGCCTTCTCTTTATAATCATTTTTAAATTAAGAAAAAACACCTGAGATTAAAATCCAGGCTCATGTATTTGTCCTTCTAATCCTTACATTATTCTTTTATCTGAACTCCTATATATTTTGTTATAGAAATATAAATTAGGTCTCTTTTTCTCATTACCATAGGAATTTAAAAATCTCTTTACAAAATAAAATGACTTTACAAAATTAATTCCATAGGCAAAAATTATATAGCAAGTACATATTTCTCATTCATATTAATAGTTCTAGGAAAAAAATAATTAGAAAAGTTCTTAATATACTTATTTCCCAATCTGGATGAAAGTGTGGAATTTCCTGGCAAGTTCTCATTGGGAGACCCTATAAACAAATCCTTTCCTCTCTAGCAATCACTGGATATTACTTGTTGTGTCTGTGTAATCAATTATAGGAAGCACTAATATGGTATATATAGCAGAGCTTCAAAAAGGGTGAAGTTAGAAAACTTATTTTCCCCACTGACCTAAACAAATGTATTACTAACAGTAGCCCAACTGGGGAAAAAAACAGAACAGAAACACAATTAGTTGTCATTTTGCTGACAAGAATCATCTTCTTGCGTGCTTTGGTAGTTTGGGTGCTGAGAATACTGTGCTGAGAAAGATGCTGAAGCATGTTTGTGACTCAAGGAGATGAAGTGTTATGATAAATTAATGATATTTCCCAAAGATATGGCTGGAAGAACTAGCTTTCATTGTTATTTAATTTTATATATGTTCAATCCTTAGTCCTCATTTCCCCCACATCACTGTAAGTTAAGTTAAATTTATATAGATTTCTGCATGCTTTCAGCCACTTGTGGGTTTTTTTAGCTTTTACAGCACAAATTCTAAATAGATAGCAACTCAAAAAGATTTGAGACTCTTACACTGCTTAACCAATAGTTAGTATGGTTTTCTCTGCGTATATAAGGCCACAAGCTGTAACTATCAAAAATTCATATGCAGGCCTAATGGTGCTTAAAATCTTTATCCCTTCAAGGCTTCTCCAGATCTTAGGTAAGTCATGTGAAGACACAGGAATGTCAAAAAAGTCCAAAATAAGTCCTCAACTTTTAAAATGGAACTCAACAGAAAAACAATAACAACCAACCAACCAACAAATAAAAACCTCCTCTATCTCTGTCTCCTTTTTTAGATAAAAGATGAGTCAACCTTATTTTTCCAGCAGATTGGCATACCAGATATTGAGACTGACCTTCCTGCTGAAAAGAAATCAAATTCTGGATATAATCTAAAAAACAATTTCTAACATGCATTTATGCCGTGGCAAGAAAATATGATTACTTATAATCCCAAAACTAAATGAAAACAGGAACTCAGAGAAGAAAGTAGAGCCCTAAGGTTGTCTTTGTCCTGTGCCATTATCTCAGACACAGGTTCTTTAAAGAGGTAATTAAGTTAAAATTAACCAATTAGGATAGGCCCAAATTCAATCAGACTTCATAAGAAGAGAAAATTGGAAAACACAAAGATATATTAGGGGTTTGTCTGCATACGGGAAAAATGATGTGAGGACTCAATGAGAAGAAGCCATCTGCTAGCTAAGGAGGGAGGCCTCAAAACAAACTAAATCTGCTGACGCCTGGATATACTAGTATCTTGGACTTCTAGCCTTGATAACTATGCGGAAATAAATTTATGTTATTTAAGCCACCCAGTCTGTGATAATTTGTTATAGCAGCTCTAGCAACTAATGCAAATAGTAATAAATTAAAACAGTTAAGCAATTATAATAAATGTAAATGGCCAAATGTTTAACTTAAAAGGCAAAGGTTATTACAGTGGACACAAAAATAGGATATAAAATATAAGGTTGAAAGTTAAATGATCAAAGAATAACATAATATATTTATATCTAAAAAAGAGCTGTATCTGTTTTAAATTGCACAAAATTGACTTGAAGGCAAAAAGCATTATTAGAGATAAGAGTCACCAGATAATAATAAAAGAGTCAACTCACAGAAAAGTATAACAATTTTAAACTTGGATAAACCAAATATAGCCTCAAAATATTTAGAGTAAAAATTGATAGAACTATAAGTAAAAACAGAGAGGTCATCACTGTGGTAAATTTATCTTTCTTATTAAGCTTTATATCGAACAGAACAAATACATAAATGCTATGGAATTAATATAGATGGTAAAAAATTAAAAACACAAAATTGAATGCTCTGTTTTTACCTTATTTGAATACCTAACATCTTTACTTTCAAAAAATATTATTTTAATTTTTATTGATTTCAGAGAGGAAAAGAGAGGGAGAGAGATATAGAAACATCATTGATGAGAGAGAATCATTGATCAACTGCCTCCTGCACACCCCCTACTGGAGGTTGATCCCAAAACCCAAGCATATACTCTGACCGGGAATAAAGCTATGACCTTCTGGTTCATGGGTCAATGCGCAACCACTGAGCCACCCCGGTGGGGCTTGTTTATTTTTTATTATATGAACTAGAGGTCTGGTGCATGAAATTCATGCACTGAGGCATGGGTCCCTCAGCCTAGCCTACACCCTCTCCACTCTGGGACCCCTCAGGGATTGACCTAAACCAGCAGTCGGACATCCTTCTCACAATCTGGGACTGCTGGCTCCAAACCACTCCCCTGCCTGCCTGCCTGGTTGCCCCTAACTGCTTCTGCCTGCCAGCCTGACCATCTGCTAACTACTCCCCTGCCAGCCCAGTCAGCCCCAATGCCCTCCCTTGCAGTTGTGACCACATAGGGTTGACCATCTTGTGTGAGGGCATGAAGGTCAATTTGCATATTATATATATATATAGATAGGATTGTCCAAGAATTAGAATAATGTTAACTAACACTTTTGATTCATTAATTTAATGTATTCATTTATAAAATGTATATTTTCTTCCAAAGTGAATACTAGTTACTGTTGCTGATGCTACTTGCTATCATTTATTAAGAAACCAGTATCTTCTGAGCAAAACATTAGAAACTTTACATTCATTATCTTATTTAATTATTGCCAAAAATGTATAGTGAGTAGATAACATTATTATCCTCATTTTATAAGTGTAGGAACTCCAAGATTTGAGAGTGTGAGGAACCTCCCAAGGACATGCAGCTAAAGAGTGGGGTACCCACTTTCACACCCAGTAAATATTACCTATTGCTTTAAAATTTTTTTACCATTACTGATACTATTGTATTTGTACTATTGTATTGTATTGCAGAGTTCTATCAGTTCCTTAAAATAACATGATCTTTAAAATATACATTGAGTGGCCAGATTATTATGACCATCTGACGTTTGCAGGCAAATTAGTTATAATTTTGCGCTGAAATTGCTAGAGGGCCAGATCATTATAAACGTCTGAGCAGCACAACATACCTAAGTATCTTTGCTGATCAATCTTATCTTATCTTATCATGTTGATGGCGTATCCCAATGGAGATGGCTTCTTCCAACAAGACAATGCGCCATGCCATGGTGCTTGTATTATGCAGGAGTGGTTTCAAAAACATGAGGGAGACTTTACCTTGCTTAGGTGGCCCCCACAATCACCAGATCGCAATTCAATTGAGCATTTGTGGGACAAAGTTAAAAGACCATCAGGCAGCTGGTTCCACAACCTTCAAATCTCATAGAACTGGACAGTGCTATTCATCCTACATGGTGTCAGATTCCTCGCATCACCTTTCAACATCTTGTGAAGTCAAAGCCAAGAAGAATCACCACAGTATTGAAGGCAAAAGGTGGCCCAACGAAGTACTGATGTGGTGGTCATAATAATCTGGCCACTTAGTGTATATAACAGCTTGCCCAGCCACCATGGCTCAGTGGTTAAGCATCGACCTATAACTAGGAGGTCATGGTTTGATTCCTGGTCAGGTAACATGCATGGGATGGGGCTCAATCCCCAGTGGTGGGCACGCAGGAGGCAGCTGATCAATGATTCTCTCTCATCATTGATGTTTCTTTCTTTTGCTCCCTCTTCATTCCTCTCTCTGAAATCAATAAAAATATATTTAAAATATATTGAGGTATAGTTTATATAAGATAAAATTTATGCAGTTTTAAGTGTGATTTTTAGTAAATTTACAGAGTTCTGCAACACAATCCAGTTTTAGTTTATTTTCATCACCCCAGAGAAATCCCTTGTGCCCATTTCAATCACCCCTGTTCCTTACCCTCAGCTCCAAGCAACCACTAATCTACTTTTTGTCTCTATAGATTTGCCTTCTCTGGATTTTTCATATAAATGAAATCATACAATATATGATATTTTACATTCTAATAACATTTTTATCACAGCTAATTTCCCAAAAGATGCATGAAAACCATACTTTATATTTTTAAAGGCTCTTTTAAATGATGATGTTATGTTTCCAAAATGCTCATTGTTCTTAGATAAGACCCATTAATCCTCTCTAGACAGTCAAGAAATAACCAATACAAGTATTTCCGTAAATCAAATGATACTCATTTGAAGCCATGAATATTAGTCTACATTTATTTGCAACCTAAGCAGAAAATAGAACTTTTTTTTTTAAGTAACAATAACAACAAACCCACAAGAGCAAGCCATTGATAATATCAAGGTACAAGTGTTCCTGATATTGATGTAGGGGCTTTGATGCCAAAGATCATATGGAATCTGAGATTTTTACTGAAATGGTTTGTGACCTCACATGTGAGACCAGTGTCAGTTGAAAAGACTTATGGAATGCTTAGCAAGGTCTTCATTACTTCTCATGTGTTGGTAAAAGATGAACTAAAGTACAATTTAGAACATTAATATATCATTTGGATCTTTGGCTGCTTGTCTTTTCCCAGAAGTGGATTAAAATACAAAATCCATAAACTTGTTATGAGTTGAGTACATGTGTTGCCTGATTTTTCTTGCCAAACACTAACTAGGAGACATAAACCTGATATATCAAGATGGGGTTTTTCAACAGTGAAGCCAAAATCATTTTTAAAAATGCACACCAAGCAGTGTGTTGCTGTGCTGAAACTGAGACATCCATTTCAGGGGGCGAGAGATGTCAAACAAATGAGGCGCTTGTGCTGCCCTCTGAGACCAGCATCATGCACCCTGATGGAGACAAGCACAGCAAGAGTATCTCCTGGAATTTTAAAACTCTGCAATGCTTTCATGAGTCATTAATTCTGGGGAATCTTTATTCATTTCAGAAGAAAAACAATTTTTCAAATGGAGACTAAGTTCTGACAAACAATTGTCTGTAACACTTTAAAATGTCTCTGAGATTTTGATTATAAATCATAATCAGTATAAAATTCCCTGAAAAACTTATTTTTAAACTTTTTATACTGTGATTATTTTAAAAGTCCATATCCTCTTATTCAATTGTGTTTAGTCACATATTTTCACTGTTCAACTAAATTCTCAGGGTTACATTTAAGATAGTTCTTGTGCTTCCTGTTGGAGGCCTAAACTCAGAACCAGCCCTTTTACTTCACTTCCTCTTGGTTAAAAGAGGTCACAGACCAGCTTGGATTCAAGGGGAGGGGAAAGCAACTTGGTCATAGTTGCATTTTTATTTTATTCTTATTTTTCAATTATAACATTTAATATCCTATATAATAAAACCACAGTATGCAAATTGTCCCCTAGATTGGGAGTTGTCCAGGAGTTTGACCAGGGGGCAGGGGGGACTGGGAGAAGGGAAGAAGGCCCTGGCCAGCAGCAGGCAGCATCTCAGGATGCTACCAGTGCACAACTTTTTGTGCACTGGGCCTCTAGTTATCTTGTATTAGTTTCAGGTGTACAATATAATGGTTAGACATTTTTTAAAATATATTTTTAAATTGATTTCAGAGAGAAGGGAAGGAGAGAGAAATAGAAATATCAATGATGAGAAAGAATCATTGATCAGCTGTATCCTGCATGCCCCACAGTGGGGATCAAGCATGACACAACCTGGGCATGTACCCTTGGCTGGAATCAAATCCAGGACCCTTCAGTCTGCAGGCCAACTCTATCCACTGAGCCAAACCAGCTAGGGCAAGATATTTTTTATAATTTACAAAGTTATCCCCCAGTAAGTTTAGTGCTCACCTGGCATCATACAAAATTACTACAATATTATTGACTATATGTCCTGTGATTTACATCCCCATGACTATTTTATAACTACCAATTTGTACTTGTAAGTTCCTCCACCTTTTCACCCAGACACAACAAACCCTTTCCTATCTGGCAAGGGCTCATTCTCTGTTTCTGTGAGTCTATTTCTGTTTTAATAATTTATTTTGTTCTTTAGATTCCACATATCCTATATAATAAAGAGGGAATATACAAATTGACTGTCAGACCCTTGCACAAGATGGCCACCCCCATGTGGTCAAAGATGGCCACCCCCATGTAGTCACAAGATGGCCTGCAGGGGAGGGCAGTTAGGAGGGACCAAGCCTGAAAGTGAGGGCAGTTGGGGGTGACAAGGCTGGCAGGGGAGGGTTGTTGGGGGCTATTGGGCTATAGGGGAGCAGTTAGGCGTTGATCAGACTAGCAGGGGAGTGGTTAGGGGGTGATCAGGCTGGCAGGCAGAAGCAATTAGGGGCAACCAGGCAGGCAGGCAAGTGGTTGGGAGACAGTAGTCCTGGATTATGAGAGAGATTGGGCCTAAACCAGCAGTCAGACATCCCCTGAGGGGTCCCAGATTGGAGAGGGTGCAGGCTAGATTGCAGGACAACACTCCCCCAGTGCACAGATTTTGTGTGCTTGGTCTCTAGTTTGATATAATAAGGTATTTGCCTTTCTCCAAGTCTGACTTATTTCACTTAGTGTATGGTAATACTCTCTCTGTCCATCCAGGTTGTCACAAATGGTAATATTTTATTCACTTTTTATGGGTGAATAATATTCTAATGTATATATGTACCACTACTTCTTTATTCAATTGACTAATGATGGCACTTGGGTTTCTTTCATATCTTAGTTATTGTAAATAATGCTGTAATTGAGATGGGAGTGCATATATCTTTTCAAATTAGTGCTTTGAATTTTTTCAGATAAATACTCAGAAGTGGAATTGTTGGGTCATAAGGTAGTTTATTTTTAATTTTTTAAAATATATTTTATTGATTTTTCACAAAGAGAAAGAGGGATAGAGAGTTAGAAACATTGATGAGAGAGAAACATCGATCAGCTGCTTCCTGCACACTCCCTACTGGGGATGTGCCCGCAACCAAGGTACATGCCCTTGACCAGAATCAAACCTGGGACCCTTAAGTCCGCAGGCCAACGCTCTATCCACTGAGCCAAACTGGTCACAGCTATTTTTAATTTTTTGAGTAAACTCCATAGTATTTTCCATAGTGGCTGAAATAATTTGCAATCTCATCAACAGTGTATGAGAGTTCCCTTTGCTATTCATCCTCATCAACACATTATTGATTCATTGATAGTAGCCATTCTGACATGTGTGAGGAGATACCTCATTGTGGTTTTAATTTGCATTTCTCTGATGATTAGTGATGTAAGCATCTTTTCATTTTATTGGCCATCTGTATCCTCTTGGAAAAGTGTCTATTCAGGTTCTCTGCCCATTTTTAAATGAGATTGTTTAGCTTTTTTGATTTTGAGTTTTATGAGTTTCTAAAAATAAATTTTGGATATTAACTAACCCCTTACTGAATGTATCATTGGTGAATATTTTATCTCAATCAGTAAATTATCTTTTCATTTTGTTGGCTTCCTTTGCTATGCAAAAATGTTTTAGTGTGCTATAGTCCCTTTTGTTTAGTTTTTCTTTTCTTTCCCTTGCCTGAGAAAATTGTAAATCCATTTTCAATTATGTTGCTATAACAGCAAATAGTTTCACTATCAAAATGTGGATGTCTGTACTAATTTTAATATTTCTTTTATTTCCCACACCCAATCACAAAGTCCTATTGATTTTACATTGACAATCTATCTCAAACCATTCCTTTTCTTTCTATGAGCATCATCAACATCTTATTTCAAACCTCATTATTCTTTGTTAAGCTATCATAACTACATTCCCTGATACCATTCATGCATTGGGCCATCTCCTAGAGTATCCCAAAATGTCCTTTCAAAAACAGAAACTGAATGTTTCTCCTCATTTTATTAGCTACTTGGAGTTCCGAAGTACAACCTCCTTAGTATTCAAGATGGTTCATAATCTGATGCCACCTGCCACTCAAGAGCCAATCTCACCTCTCCCTCTTAGGTAATTGCCTTTGTGCAAGATGTTAATATTTAAGTTCATTACTATATTTTTATTCAATAATGCATTAATATGTTTTCTAAAACTCAAATACTGCCTCAAAGCTTATCAAGAAATATTTTTATTTTCTTCACTCCCCCATAATTATGATACCTGTTCCTCAGAAGAACCTCATTTGATTCTTTTAGCTGGTTTTAAATAATATTAACAATGATATTTCTTAATTTTTAACTTTAAAAATTCCTTTAACTTTTTCTCCTTCCATCCCTCCAATTTTAGAACCATTCAAATATTAGCCACAGCTGAGCCATAAAATTGGTGAGGTCAAAGTATTTATTCCCTTAGCTATCATTATATTTCTTTTCTTCAACCCAATTGCCTTGGGTTTCCACTCACTTCAGTTTTCTATGAACCTATCACTAATGCACTCCAAAAATTTCAGTAGAACTATCATCATCATCTCAATGCACTCATAATCAGTCAGTTTTTGTTTTTCATGGAGAGGTACTCTTGGGAGATCACTGTCATCTTTTATTTGTACTTGATTATTTCTAGGTTTCCACCAGAATTAATTATCATTTTTTGAAATTCTCTTCCCCTTTATCATAGAAATTTCTTCTGCTTATCACCTGAACTCCTTTAACAGTTTTAAAAATATTTCCATTTTAGCACTTATTGCTTTATAGTATGGTGTTTGAGGTCCTTGCAGAATGGAGACTGTACCTTTAGCTTTGATCTTTACTCTCTTTCCAGGCCCTTGGTTCAAGGCAGATATGTAACAACACAGTTTGGAATTGAGGTGACTAGAGTGCTATTGATTTAATTACTAGAAGCCTGGTGCATGGATTAATGCACCAGTGGGGTTCCTTGGCCTGGCCTGGGATTGGGCCAAAACTGGCTTTCCAACATCCCACAACATCCCTCGAAATGTCCTGGATTGCAAGAGGGCAGTTCTTGAGTGACACACCTTGGAATCGGGCTTCCTCCTCTCTGGGTCCAGGGTGTGGGTGAAGCAGATTCTAGACCGAAAGTGTCCCAGCAGCAACCTAACCCATGGCCAATTCAGTGAGAAATCGGGTTCCCTCCTCCCTCCTCTCTGAGTTTGGGGGTCCGAGTGATGCAGATTCGGGGCTGACAGTGCCCAGCAACAACCTAACCCATGAACAACCTAACCCATGGACAATTCTGGAGGAATTGGGATCCCTTCTCTACTGGTTGCAGTGTCTGCCCCCTGGTGGTCACTGCATGTTATAGCTATCAGGCGAAAGGTCAAATGATCGGACGGTTATTTTGGCATACACACACACACACACACGCACACACACACACACACTAGAAGTCCAGTGCACGAACTCGTGCACCAGTAGGGTTCCTTGTCCTGGCCTGTGGAATCTGGCCAAAACTGGCTCTCTGACATCCCCTGAGGAGTCTCGGATTGTGAGAGTGTGCAAGCCAGGCTGAAGGACCCCGCCAGTGCACAATCAGAGCCAGGGAGAGATGTGGAAGGTTGGCCAGCCGGGGAGGAACTGTGGGAGGGCTCCAGGGCTTGTCTGGCCCATCTCGCTTAGTCCTTATCAGTTAGACCCCAGCAGGAAGCTAACCTACTGGTCGAAGTGTCTGCCTCCTGGTGGTCAGGGAAAATCATAGCGAGTGTTTGAGTGGCCTTAGCATATCATTAGCATATTATGGTTTGATTACTAAGCATCATATTAGGCTTTTATTATATATATATATATATTATATATATATATATTTAATATATATATATATATAATAAAAGCCTAATATATATGTATGTGTATATATATATATTTCCTATATAATAAAAGCCTAATATGCTAAGCATCCAGTATATATATATATATATATATATATATATATATATATATATATGATATATATATATGATATATATATATATTATATGTATATGGCCCAGTGCACGAAATTCGTACACAAGGGGATTGTCCCTCAGCCTAGCCTGCACCCTCTCCAATCTGGAACCCCTCTGGGGATGTCTTACTGCCAGTTTAGGCCTAAACCGGCAGTTGGACATCCCTCTCGCAATCCATGATCACTGGCTCCTAACTGCTCGCCTGCATGCCTGCCTGCCTTCCTGATTGCCCCTAATTGCTTCTGCCTGCCAGCCTAATTGCCCTCAAACTGTTCCCCTGCCAGCCTAACTGATGCCTAACTGCTCGCCTGCCAGCCTGATCACGCCCAACTGTCCTCCCCTGACAGCCCAATCATTCACAACTGCCTTTCTCTGCTGGCCCTTTGCCCCCAACTGCCCTTCCCTGATGGCCTGATTGTCCAAAAATGCCCTCCTCTGCCAACCTAATCACCTACAACTGCCCTCCTCTACCAGAACCAGCCTCCTCTGTGCTGTGTGGAGCTGTGGGACCCCCCAAGGCCCCACCATGCGAAGCAGCCGCCAGCCCCGCCTCTGCTGTGTGGCCATCTTTGTGGCAGCCATCTTGTGATGATGTGCGCAAGGGCGTGAGGACCACCTAGACTTTTATTAGTATTCATATATATAGATGCTTCACAGAAAGTGTCACCATGCACCAGAAAATAGTGCTAAGTGTGAAGTTTTAATGACTGTTTATTATGTGACACGTTTTCTTTCATTAAATCCTAACACCAGTTGAAGAAAGAAGAGGTGCTAGGGCTGAGCTCACATGGTTAGTGTGATATACTAAATAGACTTCAGAGACCAATGTATCTGGGTACTGTCCTAGGTGCTAGAGATAACATATTTAGTAAATTAAGACCCTGACCTTATGAAGTTCACAGTCAAGTGACAGATGACTTCCTTATCTGGAAATCTGGAATAAACTTCCCCACCTTTACCATTTGAGCATTTTCTCTTATTGTTTAAAATTCATCTTTTTGGGTTTTGTAGACCAATGCCCCTCCCCCATGCAGTGTCCCCACGGAACCCATTTCTTAGCTCTTTCCTAAACTAGCACACTCTATGTGATTGGTCTCTCAACTGCTCTGTCCTCCAGTTAGAGTGAGCTGCTTGTGATCAGGAAAGCTATCTTTATTTATTTATTTATTTACTTACTTACTTACTTATTTATTTAGTTCCTCCACAGCCATGATTCATGCCCAGCATAGAGAAAATATGCAACAACATTCATTAATTCAATGTATAAATGGGTACAGAAAAGAGAAAAATTTGTTCTGCCCATTTACCATATGTTAGCTTACTTGATGGTGAGAAGTATAACAGTCACAATTTACTGACAATCTTTTAGGTGACAAGGTCTTTACTTGTATTTCTGCTAAGTTAGGCATTTTTTACTTCCATTTTTAAATTACATAGACAAATATTTAAAAATCTGCCATGGACCTATAGCTAGTTAGTGGCCCACTTGTGTCTCTGACTGAAAGTTTATCAACTAACGTCTTTGATCCCTACAGCACACCAGTATACATTCTAGCAAGAGTAGAAAAATGTCTCAAACTATTTGTAAATTGTTGCTGTGATAATGCGCACATTCCCTAGAAAGATGTTCTCAACCTCATGTATAAATTAGAAACATATTTGGGTTATGAAAACTCACACTGCCATACTTCTCCTTTTATACAAGGTTGTACATGGTCTAAGGGATGACTTAAATTCTTATTCATTTTCCCTGCTTCATTACTGAGTGACACTTACACTCAGGCTGAGGGCTACTTCTTTTTTGTTTTTGTTTTTAAGTATTATATATTTGTCCCTTTTACTGATTGACCCTCCCCCCCCGCCACTCCCATCCCCCAGGAAAATCCTCACCGCCCCAGTGTCTATGTCCATTGGTTAAGCTAATGTATATGTATACAAATCCTTTAGTTGATCTCTTCTAGTGCTATTTATTTAACATATAGATAAAATATCAAGCTCCTTATTTTAGCTGTTGGAATAAAATTTTAAAACCCTCTAACCTAATTAGGGTAAAGCTGGAAGGAAGTAACTGATTTCCCATGGCCTTAAATAGAGCTTTAAAATGTTTAGGTTTACAAACTTTGGTAAGGCTTAGGCAAGAAATAAATGCACCTCTTGCTTGCCCACTTCTATGGCACTAGTTTTCACTCACATAAAGGCAGCCTAAAAGTCTCCCCACTTAGGGTAAAGACAGGGCCATGGCAAAGCCAGAGTCTGCGTGTCCAATAAATTCAAGTTAATCCACAATTTATAATAAAACTCTCAAATTAAAAATGATGGGACATGCTGAACTCATTTCATTTTTGTTACAACTTGTCAATGTTTGTATGGACACATAATAGTTTGTTTACTTTGTAAGTGAACTATAAGATATTGAGTAAATCATGATTTAAAATTAATTTATAATTCATATACATATATTTACTTTACAAAAGTTTAAAATGTAAGCTTTAAGGTTCAAGATGGACAATCAAAGTAGATATATTATATGTCTTAATATAATATAGTGATTATAATACATATAACATAATACATATAATAAATGTATTTTTAATTTATTTATTGCTGTCAACAATAGGCTGTATGCTACCTGTTCACTAGTATATTCCCATGGTTTTCACAGCATATGGCCCATGATAGGCTTTCAATAAATATTTGTTGAATGAATAAATGAATAGCTAATTGAATTAAGGAAATTAGGCATGATTCAAATTTATGTTGGTTGCCATATTTTTTTGCTTGAGTTATTGTGGAGTTGTATTGAGGAGCAGAGCAAATGTAAACAAGAGTGGAAAGAATAAATATGGTTATGAGGAACGTCATAATAATGCACAAATAAAGAATGCACAGAAAAAGCAATGTAAAAAATAGTTGTTGGGAATTTCTCAATGGGTATAAACAGAGTTCAGGAATGTCTTTGTGTTTCTGGGACCAGATATCTCCAAATAACATCTCCTGGAAGAGAACCCACTGGTGGAAACTCTAGGTCTATCCAAGGGTTTAAAAAGTATTCCATCTCTCCCTGTACCACACCACCCCCAGAAAGAAAGAAAGAAAGAAAGAAAGAAAGAAAGAAAGAAAGAAAGAAAGAAAGAAAGAAAGAAAGAAAGAAAGAAAGAAAGAAAGAAAGAAAGAAAGAAAGAAAGAAAGAAAAGAAAGAAAGAAAGAAAGAAAGAAAAGAAAGAAAGAAAGAAAGAAAGAAAGAAAGAAAGAAAGAAAGAAAGAAAGAAAGAAAGAAAGAAAAAAGTGATGGTGCCCCACCCAGAAATCAGTGAGAAATGAACAAGGGAAGATTATGCAGTATTACCTGGAAAGTGAAATTCAGGGTGACCATGTGGAGAGTTTATTAAAGGGGTTATGTACACTATCATTGCTATAAAGGTAGCAAAATTCTAAACATTATTATTCAGTGCTGAATAAATTTCAGAGATATGGAAAGGGGAGTAGATGGAGACTGCCTACTATTTTTAAAAAATATATTTTATTTATTTTTTACAGAGAGGAAGGGAGAGGGATAGAGAGTTAGAAACATCAATCAGCTGCCTCCTGCACACGCCACACTGGGGATGTGCCCGCAACCAAGGTACATGCCTTTGACCGGAATCAAACCTGGGACCTTTCAGTCCACAGGCCGACGCTCTATCCACTGAGCCAAACTGGTTAGGGTGGCTGCCTACTACTAAATGAAGATTTAAGGCCATTCATTCATTCCCACATTTATAAATACAGGGTGGGGCAGAAGTAGGTTTACAGTTGTGAGTATGCAAAACCAGAGTTTATTTTTGTATTATTATTTATCAATTATTGTATTACTTTCCATACAAAAGACTATAAACCTACTTTTGCCCCACACTGGAGTTATTGAGAGTCTGTGAGGAAGTCACAGTTCTAGACACTAATGATAAATGGTGAATAAGATAAAGTCCCTTTTCTCAACAGTGGAGAAAGAAGAATCATAAATATGTGATTCTATTGCAAAATTTCCCTGCTTCATTACTGGACACTTACACTCAGGCTGAGGGTTGCTTCTTTTTTGTTTTTGTTTTTAAGTATTATATATGTTTCCTTTTTTCTGCTTGACCTCCCCCCTCCACCACTCCATCCCCCAGGAAAATCCTCACCGCCCCAGTGTCTATGTCAAATTATTGCAGATAAGGATATTATTCTGCGAGAATAAGAAAGTTGACATTATTTGGGAAGGGTTCAGCTACTAGTTAGGGAGGTTAAATTAGGCCTCTCTGCAATTTGAACAGGTAGAAAGCAATGAGAAGATGCAAGGGAAGAACATTCTAGGCAGAGGGGACAAGTGTAATGGACTTCATACAGAAAATAGCCTGGCTTGTTCCAGAAATGAAACGAAGGTCAATATGGATGCATTACATTGAGAGAAGCAGAGAAGAGGATAGAGAAGGAATGACATGAAGTAAATTTTGGGATTATATAGGAGCTAAATTCTGTAGGCTCTAAGAATGGCTTTCAATTTGATTTAAATACAATAGGACATCACTGAGTAGTTTTATGCAAGAGAATCATGACCATATATTTAATTTAAATACATCACTAGGGAATTTGAAAAGTCTATTGGAGAAGAGTGTGCTGTGATTAGAATGGAAGATAGAACAGAAGAGATGACTAAAATAAACCAATTGGGTGAATATTTTGTCTTAATCCTTCAGGATAAGAGGACTGCTGCAACCAATATGAGCACAATAGATATACATTCTATGCATCTTTTAGGCAATATGCTGGCATTTAACCTACATTTTGGTGAAGGAAATGATACTGTGATTGGATTTAGCAAGAATACCTCATGCCCTCAAAACTTATCCACTATACACTGCTGCAAAAAGTCTGAAGGAAATAAAAATTTAAGCCCAGTGAACATTCATGACTACATGGGGACTTTGTTGGCAATACCTGGAGTCATAGCTTATGGACTTAGGCTGAATAATGTGAAGGGACAACTGTATTTAGGTGCCCATGGTAAACTTAAGTCTAAGATTATAGCTGGCCGAATGGCCTCCTTTTCCCACATCTCATTTAGGCTCACACCCAAGCTTTGGCTGTTGTAATTAATATCTAATATTTATTGAATGATCAAACTGGGTCATGTACTATACTAAACACTGTACATGCATTATTTTATCTAACATGTACAGTGAACTCACCAAGCAAACACACTTAACACCTCTACTTTCCTGATTAGAAAACTGTGACTTATGAAGAGTAATTTTCCAAAGCTATAGCTCCATATGACAGAGATGAAATAGAAGCCAAATTTGTCTAATTCCTGAGCCTACTTTCTTCACCATTACACTCTACTGCCACTCTACCATCCTGACAGTGAGGAATGGCTGGAGAGGCTGGCCAGTGGTATGAGAAAGAAAAGAGATGTCATCTGTCCCCCAAGGTAAATACCTTGGTCAAGTTCACCCATATATTAGATGGTGGAGTCAGAATTAGAACTCAGATACATTGTCAAACAATGTGTTGTAGCCTCTTCTTACCTATATGTAATGTGTTATTTTTATCTAGAGAAATATCTAGATAAAGTCCCCAGCTCTCCCACCCCCAACAGGCATCTTCCTTGTACCACTCCCAGAAACCAGGTTCCAGGATATGTGTCTAGCAAAGGTGCTAGGGGCATGCAGTCTCTTTTTGTTTGATACTAACTCTGTGGTGAGTAGATTAGGTTCATTTTCTTTTGGCCTTAAAGGTAAATTCTGGCTAATTTTCTTGCCAAGACTTTCTTATTAGACTGGCAGACACAGCTTCAGAAGAAGACTTGGGTTAAAAGGACACAAGAAGACCTCTCAATCTATTTCAAGTGTCTTTGATTACTTAGGACAAAATCTGCTACAGACAAAAAGGTGCCCTTCATGTGGTTTTGCTTTCTTATCATGGGTATACTTTGGGATTTGAGACAAAAACCTCATTTTAAAAGAGGATACCCATTTGCCTAACTTACTGTAGTAGTGTCCTTTCTATTGGGGAAGATTGTTGTCACACAGGTTTTAGTTGTCTGGAGATCAAATATAATTTTCTGAAATTAAATCAATATATAGTTGTAATACTATGATAGATACAACTTATATTACTCAGTGTGATTTTGTAATTTTTAAATCACTTGGTTTCTAAAAACCTTTTAAAAGACCCTATTGTAATAGAAATTGCTGCACCTATATAGACTTGTCTGCTCACCTCGGCAGCAGGGAATGCATTGAAATACCAGCTTGGATGTTGTAAAATAACGTTTGCACAGGAACCTTTGTATGATCACTTTGAACGTTAGTATTTTCAAGATGAGTGCCCTATGGGTTGTTATTTCCTTCTAGATAGGTATTTGTAACCTTTATTGTCAGAGACCACAAATTGAGATTAATTGAACAGCTAAGGTCCAATTAAGATGCTTACTTCAGTCAAAGAAGATGAACTAATTTCTATGCCATATTATAGAGTGAAATGAACACTGGTCAGCAACTCAATTACTCAACATCCTATATAATAATCCTATATAATAAAAGGCTAATATGCAAACTGTCCTCATGGGCAGGAGTTTGACCAGCCTGGAGTTAGACGTGTGCTAACCACCATGGGGTGACGTGGAACATGGCAGGTTTCTGAGACATGGTGCTGGCAACAGGTGGCAGTGGAGGTGTCGCCAGCCTCAATGGGTCCTGATGAGAGGGGGACCATGCTGGGATGGTGGGACAGGTGAGTGGGCCGCACCAGGCCAAGGCTCATGTGAAAGGAGGCCTGGCCAGCAGCAGCAGCAGGCAGCTGGGGGAAGGGAGACCCCGGCTGGCAGCTGACAGCTGCTAGGGACCCAACCCATGCATGGATTTTGTGCACTGGGCCCCTAGTATATTTATAAAGATTTATTATTATTGCATGGATAAAAAAGACACATTCCTTGCCCTCAATGTTCCTGCATTCTAATGTAAAATTACATACTTATCCTTCTTGGAAACATTTAGCAGTTTAGTTTAGTAGAAAGAGTAAAAACAGCAGTTCTGCCATTAGTCGGCTATATGACTAGAGATAAACAACTAAAGCTCTTTGTTACTCAGTTTCCTCATCTGTAAAAGGAAGGTGGCAGGATTGATTAAACATCCCAACCTAAAAATCTAAGAAGCAAACATTTGAGGCTGTTATAGTTTGGTGTTTTCCAAAAATTCTGGAACAACTTGTGTACTTAATAAATAAAAATTAGATTATCTTTATCCTCATCTTCCTTTGCTCATAAGTCTAATGGATCTTTAAAGAACTCAAAACTCTTATTTATCATACTACAGAAAAAAAAATCAAAGCAAAATCTGAGAATAAGCATTAGATAAAAAGAACTTCTAAACTCTCTTAAACTCAAACTATGCAGGATGTGGTTTAAGGGTAATGTGGAAATATTAAATTGTGGACTTAACATTTAAAAAATAATAAATGTATATTTATCTTTTTTATCTGCCCATTTAAAACACTTTTGTTCTTAACCATGATTATTATGTCCAAATAACTCAGAAACATTTGTCTTTAAGACAAAACACAAACTTTCCAACTTACATTGATGTCAATTTAAAATACCAAGTCATCCAAGTTCTTTTTGAATGATTTAAGCATTTTAAAAGCTCATAATAATGGTATGGATTATGAGCATAAGCAATGGACACAGACAGTAGGGAAATGAGGACATGTGCTATTGGGTGGGAGCAGCTGAGGAGAGGTCAATGGGGGAAAAAGGAGACTTAAATAATACTTTAAACAATACAGAATTTAAATAATAAAAGTAATGATACAGATTTTTGTTAGGCATAGCTATACAAGTAGTTAATGGTACACCTTACTAATTAATGAAACTTAGAACATAAAATATACAATATCTAGTTCAAGTTAAATATTTTGATTAAGAGAAACATCGATTAGAATGTGGATTACTCAAATCTGAGAGCTCAAATTTGTGAATTTTTCACAAAAATATACTTATATCAACAGAACAAATAGATTAATAAATGAATATTTTCCATTTTCCTGAGTTAAGCACCTAAAAACAAGTCTCTGTAAGGGTTTTCACAAAAATTATCTCATTTTCAACTCACAACAATCCTATACGGCAGTTTTTCTACCTGCAGAGTGGGGACAAAAGTAATGGTTCAGATATATTAAACTTCAGAGAGACCCATGGAGGCTGGAGTCTTGGGTGTTTGTGGGTTACAGCTGAGGCAGCAGGTACCTGACCTTTGTGGCTATAGGGTCCCAGGTGGCATCCAAGGTCACCTCGGCTGGCAGTGAGGCTGGGCTTCTAGTCACAGCAGCTCTCCCCTTCAAGATGGTGAGACCTCTACAGCAGAGCTGGCTGCCCTGGGAGAGATTGTAGCAGTAGCAGAGGCTGCATGGCTAGGGGAACCTGTTCTGCCAGCCCCCTAAAGTCCTGCAAATTCTAACTGTCCCTCACTAACACACACACCCCACATGTCCACACTTTTGCTCACTCACACTTTCTTCTTCATTGCCATCCTGCCAGCTGCCATCTTCCAATCTGTTGCCTTTGTTTTTAGACTCAAATCTGATAAAATAATTACTAAGACAGATGTCAAGGAGCTTACTCCCTGTATTGTTTTGTTTTTTCTATAATTTTTATGGTTTCATGGCTTACATTGAACTCTATAATTCATTTTTAATTGATTTTTGTGCATGGTGTAAAATAGGAGTCCAGTTTCATTCTTTTGCATGTGACTGACCATTCATGAAAGAGATATCTTTTCCTCATTGTATATTGTTGGGTTCTGTGTCATAAATTAATTGACTATATATGCATGAGTTTATTTCTGGGCTCTCTATTCTTTTTACTTGCCTTTAATTTGTTTATACTTATTTAAATTCCATTTTCACCAAGTTGTTGATTTACTTTAATTTGTTTTAACATATTGACTGGATGCATTTCCTGGACATTAGAGAAAATTAACAGACTCTTGCCTGCTGATTCTTTTAGTTATGTGGACATTTCAGCCTATCTCAAATTCACATAGAGAAGATCGAGAAACATATAAAAACATGCTCAAAGTCACTAATTATCTGAGAGATACAAATCAAAACAACAATGAGTATCATCTCACACCTGTCAGAATGACTATCATTAACAAATCAACAAATGACAAGTGCTGGCGAGGATGTGGAGAAAAAGGAACCCTTGTGCACTGCTGGTGGGAATGCAGACTGGTGCAGCCACCCACTGTGGAAAACAGTATGGAGATTCCTCAAAAAAATAAAAATGGAGCTTCCATTTGACCCCCAGGAAACCAGAAACACTCATCAGAAAGGACATATGCACTCCTATGTTCATAGCAGCACAATTTATAATAGCAAAGATTTGGAAACAGCCTAAGTGCTCATCAGCAGATGAGTGGATTAAAAAACTGTGGTACATCTACACAAAAGAATAGTATGCTGCTATAAAAAAGAAGGAACTTTTGCCATTTGAAACAGCATGGATGGACCTGGAGAGAATCATGCTAAGCAAAATAAGCCAGTCAGAGAAAGATAAATATCACATGATCTCACTCTTATGTGGGATATAATCAACAACATATACTAATGAAGAAAAATAGATCCAGAGACAAAGAAACACTGAACAGACAGTTCTAATCTCAGAGAGAAAGGAGGGAAGGGAGAGGGGTTTAAGAGATCAACCAAAGAACTTGTAAGCATGCATATTAGCATAATCAATAGACACAGACACTGGAGCAGTGGGGGCTTGTCCTGTGGGATGGGAGTGGCTGGGGGCTGTCAATCGAGGGAAAAGGAGACATATGAACTTTAAACTATAGAAAAATAATAAAATAAAAAATAAAAACAAAGGCAACAAAAGCAAAAATAAATAAGTGGGACTACAATCAAACTAAAAGGTTTCTTTCTGTACAGCAAAGAAAATCATCAACAAAATGAAAAGTTAATCTACAAAATGGAAGAATATATTTGCAAGTCATATATCTGATAAGGAGTTAATATTCAAAATGTATAAAAAAATTGTACAACTCAATAGAAAAAATATCTATTTTAAAATGAGCAGAGGAAGAGAATAGACATTTTCTCAAAAATATGTAAGTGTCCAATAATTACTTGAAAAGTTGGTCAACATCTTTAATCAGTAGGGAGACGAAAATCAAAAACATAAATAACATCTTGCACCAGTTAAAATGATTGCTATCTTAAGCACAAGAGATAGCAAGTGTTGGCAAGAATGTGGAGAAAAGGGAACCCTTGTGTACCGTTGGTAGGAATGTAAATTGTTTCAACCTCTATAGAAAACAATATGGAGTTCACTGAAAAAATTAAAAATAGAACACTTCTGGGAGTATCCTATCTAATAAAAGAATAATATACAGATTAGGCATCACTCCATCACAAAGATGGCCACCCTCATAGCCACAAGATAGTGGCGCCCAGTCTGGCTCAGCCCCAACACTGAAGTGGTCAGGCCTGTTAGCCAGACAGGTGGCGGGGAAGGCGGAGGGCCTGAGGGGTGGAACAGGTGATCAGAGGGGGTCACCTGCCAAGGCCAGAAGCCTTTGCCAGAGGCCTCAGGCATAGGCAAGGTCGGAGCCAGTGATCAGAGGAGCAAGGGCAGAGCTGGTGATCAGAGGGGTATGAGAGTGCCCTACCCAGGCATAAGGCCTCAGCCAGAGGCCTCAGGCCTGGGCAGGGGCAAGGCTGCAGATCCCAGGGGCTTGGGCTCCACAGAGCCAGCAATTGGAGGGGCAGGAGCAGAGCCTGCGATCACAGGCATCTGGGTGCTGGTGGAGCTGGCAAAGCAGGGGTCTGGAGTTCTCCTACCCAGGCCTGTAGCCTTGGCTAGAGGCTTCAGTGGGGCAGAGGTGAAGCCTGTGATCTCAGGGCCTGGACAGGAGCATAGCTGGTGATCAGAGGGGCAGGGGTAGAGCCTGTGATCACAGGGTTCTGGGCATGGGCAGAGCTGACAATGCAGGAGTCTGGGGGTCCTCTGCCCAGGCCTGTAGCCTTGGCCAGAGGCTGTAGTGGGGCAGAGGCAGAGCTGGTGATCACAGGGTCCTGGGGATCTTCTTCCCAGGTCTGTAGCCTTGGCCAGAGGCTGTAGTGGGGCAAGGGTAGTACCCATGATTGAAGCAGCCTGAGGCTCCCCTGCCCAGGCCTGCAGCCTTGGCCAGAGGCTGCCAGTGGGGCAAGGGCAGAGCTGGCAATGGCAGGGAAGCAGGATAAGAGCCAGTGATTGCAGAGGCTTGGGCTCTGTGAGGCCGGCAATTGGAGGGGCCTGAGGGTCTTCTGTCCAGGACTGCAGCCTCAGGCAGAGACTGCAGACCTGGGCAGGGGCAGAGCCAGTGATCACAGGGGTATGGGGGTCCCCTGTCCAGACCTACATCTTCAGTCAGAGGTTAGAGCCTGGGCAGGGGTGGAGCTGGAATTGGCGGGGTAGGAGTGGAGTCGGTGATCAAAGTGAACTACAGAGGAAACACCTTTTCTTACTGCTCACTATCTAAGCTCCCTGTGTGCCACTGGTAATATTCTTAGTAACTTGGGTAGTAAGAATCCAAAAAGGTGATCTAGGGTTTTTCCACCTCACTCCTAGAGAAAAAAAAAAATGAAGGTCCACTTCTGGAGGGCTAAGAAATGTCATATCCTGCCCTAGCCAGTTTGGCTCAGTGCATAATGCCTCAGCCTGCTGACTGCAGGGTGTGGGTTCAATTCTGACCAAGGGCATGTACCTAGGTTACAGGCTCCTCCCTGGCTGGGGCCCAGGCCAGGGCATATGCAGGAGGCAACCAATCAAAGTGTTCCTCTCACTTTGATATTTCTCTCTGTTTTTCCCTTCTCTTCCACATTCTCTAAAAATCAATGGAAACATATCCTCAGGTGAGAATAAAAAAGAAGAAGAAGAAATAAATGTCATATCCTATGAAAGTCACATCTTGAAAATGCCTAAAGAAAGTTGTCATTTTTCATGGTGAAGGGACTAGAGTCTGTGTTGATGAAAACACCTTGGTGCCTGTGGTGACTGGCAGTGCTTGCAGCAGCAGGGTGATGGGGCTGGTGGCTTCCCCTGATTAGCCCAGTTCCCTCCCTCAAAGGGAGGCTAGACTGTGGCTTACGCCTACTCCCAAAGGACACCCCCTGAGGGCTCCCAGTATGTGAGAGGGGGAAGGCTGGGCTGAGGAATCCCCTCCCCCGGTGCATGAATTTCATGCACTGGGACCCTAGTCTATAATAATAAAAACGTAATATGCTAATTAACCTGGACTGCCAAATGACCTTCTGGATGACATTCCGGATGTCCTTCCAGATGAAGCTATGTCAGTGGGGGCTGGGCAGAGGTGGTTAGGGGTGATTAGGCAGGCAGGTGAGCAGTTAGGTGCAATCAGTCAGGCAGGTGGGCAGTTAGGTGTGATCCAGCAGGCAGACAGAAGTGTGATCGGTTAGGTGTGATCCAACAGGCAATCAGGCAGGCAGACAGAGGCAGTTAGGGGAGATCAGGCAGGCAGGTGAGCAGTTAGAGGTGATCAGGCAGGCAGGTAGGTGAGCGGTTAGGAGCCAATAGTCCCAGATTTCAAGAGGAATGTCTGACTGCTGGTTTAGGTCCAATCCCGCAGGGCTATCAGACATCCCCTGAGGGGTCCCAGGTTTAGAGAGGGTGCAGTCTGGGCTGAGGGACACACCCTCCCATGCAGAAATTTTGTGCACTGGGACTCTAGTCTGTAATAATAAAATGTAATATGCTAATTAGATAGACGTCCTTCCGGTTTTTCTTTTGAACACCCTTCTGGACAAAGCCAGGCTGTGAGGGAAGCCTGGGTCCTGGGTGCCAGAGGGAAGTTAGTGCTGGCTGCTGGGGGAAGGAAGGTCTCCTCTTGCGCAAATTTCATGCATCAGACCTCTAGTATCTAAAGAAACCTGAAACACTAATTCAAAAGAATATATGCTCCCATGTGTTCATTGCAGTGTTATTTACAATAGCCAAGATATGGAAGCAGCCCAAGTGCCTATCAATAGATGAATGGATAAAAACCTGTGGTATATTTGAACAATGGAGTACTAACTACTCCACTTTAAAAAAGATGGAAATCTTACTTTTTGCAACATCATGGATGGATCTGGAGAGCATTATGCTAAGTGAAACAAGACAGAGAAAGACAAGTACCATACAATTTCACATATATGTAGAAATTAATGAACAAAATAAACTTACAAGCAAAATAGAAACAGTCATAGATACAGGGAACAGACTGGTAGCTGTTAGAGATAGAGGCATTGGGGGCTAGGTGAAAAAGGTGAAGGGATTAAAAAATCTCATAGACACAGACAACAGTATGGTGATGACTAGAGGATAAGGAAGGTGAGGAGAAGAAGAGAATTAAAGGAGGATAAATGGTGATGGATGAAAACTTGACTTAGAGTGGTGAACACACAATACAATATACAAGTGATATATTATAGAATTTCATGCCTGAAGCATATATAATTTTATTAACCAATGTCACCCCAATAAAACCAATAAAAAATTCTACCTAAAAATAAAACTGTAATATGATCCAGCACTTCCACTTCTGACCATGTATCTAAAGGAAACAAAATCACTATCTTGAAAAGATACTTGCACTGCCATGTTCACTGCAGCATTACTCACAATAGCCAAGATGCAGAAACAACTTAAGTGTCCATTGACAGATGAATAAAGAAAATAGGACACACACACACACACACACACACACACACACACACGACACGTACACATATATTCAGTCACAAAAAAGAAAATCCTACCATTTGTTGGCAACATCAGTGGAACTTGAGGGCATTCTGCTAAGTGGAATAAATCAGAAAGAAAGTCAAATAATATTGGCTGTGACTTATAGGTGGAATCTAAGAAAATCATGTTCACAGAAACAGAGAACAGATTGGTGGTTGCCAGAGGCAGGGGATGGGGAGTGTGCAAAGTGAGTGAAGGTGGTGAAAAGGTACAAACTTCCAGTTATAAGATAAACGAGTTCTGGGGAAGTTATTTACAGCATAGTGACTATAGTTTAAAAATTATTATGTATCCCCAATTTAGGAAAAATAATAATTCCAGTATAAAAACTACCAACAATGATCCTCAAAATTGTAGAATTGTATTTAGCAATATTATACAAAGACAAACTAGTTGACTAATGCTTTAAATAATAATAAGTAATAAATTTTTTTAACCAGGTGACTTTATAAAATAAAGAAAAAATTTAAAAATCTGTTTTTTAAGTAATATAAAATATTAAAACTACATCACAAAAATTTGATTTTAGAGCTAGAAAGTCTATAGCAAGCATGATAGGCAAATAATGGCACCCTCAAATGTTCACATCTTAATATCTGGAACCTGTGACTACATCACCTCATGTAGCAAAGGGACTCTGAATTTGTGATTAAGGTTAAGGACCCAAAGATGAAAAGATTGTCGGGAATTGTTTGGACCAGCCCTGTATGATTACAAGGATTCTTAATAGAGGAAAGCCTTTCAGGCTGTGATCAAGGAGGAGATATGATTACTGAAAATGTGTTAGGGAGATGAAACACTTCTCCTCTGAGCATAGAGAAAGGGGGATGAGAGCCAAGGACTGTGGGCAACTTCTAGAAGCTGTGAAAGCCTTACCTCCGTGAGTCTACAGAATGGACACTTTGATTTTGCATGATAATACCTTCCTCAGATAAGACCCACCTATAGAACTGTAAGATAATACATCACATTGTTTTATGCTTCCAAATTTGTGGTAACTTGTTATAAGCAGCATAGAAAACAATAAAGCAAGAAATTTGGAATGCTTACTTTATTTTAATATTAGGAGGGATTATTCAGATATTACCACTAGAGATTATTTAGAAACACACACACGCACAAATGCTGTATTTAATTATATACTGGCTTGTGCAAAAGTATTGACCAAATTAAAGAACTGCAATAGTTAGTGAATTGGCTCTATTAAATAAATAGTCCCAGTCATTGAGATACAGAAATGTCTCAATGCTAAATATGTAAGAATTTCTAAAACTGAAAAGTAAAATGAGAAAAGTGAGCATGTCATTCAGTCATATGAAGATATCATACAAGAGACTTTTTACCCATCTCCTTTAGGACCTAAAAAGTGTTCTCAGAAAAGGATATGCGTTTTAATGACAATGAATCCTGAGGGGTGTTTTATTTAAATAGGATTTTAAGCTGGTATATTTGTTTCCTATAATGGCTTTGAAAATTACCACAGACTTATTGGCTGAAAGCAACAGAAGTTTATTCTCCCTCAATTCTGAAGGCCAGAAGGCCAAATTGTTGGCAAGCTCACACTTCCTCTAGAGGCTCCACATTCCTTGGCTTGTGGCTGCATCACTCCAATTTCTTCCTTCATCTTCATATGCCCTTTTCCTGTGTGTCTAATCTCCCTCTGTCACTTTAACACTTGTGATGGTATTTAGGGACCGCCTGGATAATCCAGGACAACCTTTTCATTTCAAGACCCTAATATATATTTTTCTATAAAAACGTAAACCTGATATTGTTTTTTGGGGGGTCACCGTTCAGCCCACTACAGTTGATTTCTGGAGGGTTGGTAATAATAATCTTTTTTTCTCCAAAGCTGGGTGCTATTTTCAGTTGTATTTAGTTGAAGAAACTATGTCCAGACTGACTAAACTAGAATCTGCATTTTAACAAGATTCCCAAGGAGACTTATGTGCACATTAATATTTGAAAAGCACTGCTTAAGAAATATTTGAAGGTCATACCTTGTCATAACTCCATGAGTGAGTGGATAAGGCGACTGTCAGTAAAGGAAAATAAAGAGTCAGTAAGTGGGAAGGCAGTAGATAAGATTTTATCAAAACTTTTATAATTTAAAGGAATAACATTTTAATCCACAGAGACAAAAATTTTTAGTTCAAATGAACAAGTTCCTAGAACAAGAGAAGAATGGTAGAGATATTTGGAGATAGATTGATCCTTGTCTCTGAAACTATTCTCTGCAGGCATCTGTCCACTGTCCAGAGTCTCCCTGATCCAAGCACTAAAGACAAGCTCTAGGTTCACCCAAAATGTTCCACAAAGTCCAGCTCCTGCTATGTGTGAAATTTGATATGGACTGCTCTGTGAATTAACTACCCAAATCTGTATAATTTGTTAGTCCAATATAATGGGCATGCCATTGTTATACCTATATTCTGAGTATTTGTATTCCTTCCTCTATCATCATAAGATTAAAAAAAAATAGTATAAGGGAGCCACTAAATTACTTGACAAAAAAGTGGAAAATTCAGATTGGATACTCTTAGTGAAAATCCTTCTGCTCATAAAATGCAGAGCTTTCACATCACCTTGGCCTCACATGAATTTTTAGCAGCTGTAGTGCTGACAATAACATAGTGAGCCTAGAAACTATCAAGGGCTTGTTTGATGCCAGGCATTCTCTCCTAATAAACCATGATCTCAAGTAACCTTCACAATAGCCAAGAGGGAGGGAGGCACTTCACTGATGAGTAGACCACGGCCTTCTCTGCACACCTGATGCATGGTCACTTCTTTTTCAGGATGTCTCTACCTCACTTGGCATCATCCGGTACTTTAATCAAAAGTGAGTCTGGAAGGTCTCACCAGTTCACCCATTCAGTATCTACTGATTGAATGCTAGGCAATGCAAAGGAACTGGGAATAAACATGCACTTTTAAGAAAAGTCAAGACAAAACGCATCAAGAAAGTGAACATTTGGCTTCTATAGATATACATACAGTTAGCAAACAGCAACCGTTTCTGGTAAGAAATGACAAAAAGAGCTTTACTTTTTCCTCCCTCTCTACCTAGGACTCCTAACTTGTGAACTTCCATCTCCTCTGTCACTTGCCCTCATTTGGGATGTTCTCTGCCAACTTCCATTTCTCACTCTAGTCTGGGCCAGAAATTAATTCCTGGATTTCATTGAGAAGGTTCAGATGGTCCTGTACATTGTTGTAGGAGTTGTGTCAATGCTTAAGAGGTCAAATGTTATTTCACATCTACAGAGGAAGTTTTTCCTTCATTACAATAAGAATAGACAGGTTTCCATGCAGGGTAGTTCAACTCTTCGCTTGCATTTGAAATTGCATGTTCATTAAAAATATCTCCAATAATCAAGTGGTCAGGCCTACTGGGGGAGAATCAGAATGAAAATATGAAATATGGAGTAAAAGTCCCAAGCTTACCTTCAATCAATAATGGATTTCCTGATTAAACTAAGTAGAGCTGCCCAGTGGTAACAAAATTATCTCATTTATGTTTTGCCTATTCTCCTCCCCCTCTTGATTTCAGAAAAGCACCTGCTCACACATTGTGTGGCTCATAGCAATTTCAGAACATGAAATTTCTCTCCCTTCTCCCATAACTATTGATAATGTTATAAAGTACAGTGAAGCATGTAGTTGAAGAGGACATGAGTGTTAGGGAATATCTCATGGGTTCTTAGTCCCCAAGCAAGCAAGTATTGATTTTAACTATCAATATGCAATACATATTTCAGGTTCAAAAAGAGTAGTACATTTCACTACAACACTCTGAAATTAAAGTGATAGTACTGCATAAAATAAGTTTATGGAGTTGTAAATTGTGCCTTTTATTACATGAAATACGTGACCCACTTTTGGTTACTATATTCATTAAATACCGCAAAATCTGCTTTGCATAATAAATGCAAACTGAGCAAAGTAAAATATAATTAAAGAATATGATCAAGAAAATGTAATTGTTGTAAACTCACAAAAGTTAAAGTGTAATAATATCTTCCAGTTAAAGATGTTTTGCATTTGTTCTTTTTTTATAACACTTGGACTAGAAGATTTCTTTTAAAAAAAAGCAAAACAAACTCAAAATGGATAAAGGACTTAAATGTAAGACGGGAAACCATAAAAATACTAGAGGAATACACAGGCAGCGAAATCGCAAACATGTACTAAAGGGACTTCTTCACTGATACTACTCCTAGGGCAATGGAAACTAAAGAGAAAATAAACAAATGGGACTACATCAAAATAAAAAGCTTTTTCACAGCAAAGGAAACCATCAACAAAACAAGAAAGACCACTGCATGGGAGAACATATTTGCCAATGATATCACTGATAAGCGTTTAATATCCAACATTTACAGGAAACACATACAACTTAACAAAACGAAGCTAAACAATTCAATCAAAAAAATGGGCAACAGACCTAAATAGACACTTTTCGAAAGAAGACACACAGAAGGCTGAAAGACATATGAAAACATGCTCAAAGTTACTAATTATACGAGAGATGCAAATCAAAACAACAATGCAGTATCATCTCACACCTGTCAGAATGGCTATCATCAACAAATCAATAAACAACAAGTGCTGGCGAGGATGTGGAGAAAAAGAAACCCTTCTGCACTGCTGGTGGGAATGCAGACTGGTGCAGCCACTGTGGAGAACAGTATGAAGTTTCCTCAAAAAAACTAAAAATGGAACTCCCATTTGACCCAGTGACCCCACTTCTAGGAATATATTCCAAGAAGGTTAAAAACATCAATCAGAAAGGATATATGCATCCCTATGTTCATAGCAGCACAATTTATCATAGCTAAGATCTGGACACAGCCTAAGTGCCCATCAGCAGATGAATGGATTAGAAAATGGTGGTATGGTACTTCTACACAATGGAATACTGTGCTGAGGTAAAGAAGAAGGAATTCTTGTCATTTGCAACAGCATGGATGGAACTGGAGAACATTATGCTAAGTGAAATAAGCCAGTCAGAGAAAGATAAATGCCACATGATCTCACTCATCTGTGGAATATAGAGAACAGCATAGACTGATGAACAGGGACAGATCCAGAGACAGAGAAACAGCAATCAGACTGTCAATATCCAGAGAGAAAGTAGGGGAGGGTGGGAGTAAGGGGGAGAGATCAACCAAAGGACTTGTATGCATACATATAAGCCAAACCAATGGACTCAGACAACAGGGAGATGAGAGCATGAGTGCGGGGGGAGGGTTGAGGGTTATTGGGGAGATGAGGACACATTTGTAATACCTTGACCAATAAAGAATTGTTTTTAAAAAAAGCAAAACAAATCAAAATAAAAGAAAAACACCTGATTTTATTTTTTAAATTAGTTTTTTAAATAGATGTCTCTATATGGCAACATTATGTTCAGTTTATTGAAATATTTGATATATACTATCTTCTTATTTTCAATGTAAATGTAAAGTGACAATATTTGTGTTTAATGTCTGTTTGACAAATACATTTACTTAATCGTCATACCAGATATTTCTGTAATAAAAAACACATTCTTCACGCAGGACTTGAGCTTTCGTGATAGCAAACATCACTGCTTTGGAAATGAATTAAAAATCACTCACTTGTTTAAACAATCAAGATTAAAATGAACAACTTTGGCCCTTTGCATTTTAAATGAAAGCCAAGTCAGAATATATTTACTTTCAAATGTAATAGTTTTGAAAATTATGTAAGCATTTTTTGTGAAGAGTTGTCATAGTCTTTATCATTTTTTCCTCCTGAAACCAATTATTAAATGATGTTATCTTTAGTGAATACATGTCTTACTTTTCTTTTATTTCCCAAGTGCTTTTAAGTTATTCAAGTCAACAAATGAACATGTACCACTTTGAGTAACGGACATGTTTTCCAACGTGATGTAAGAGGAAATAGTAAAACAAGGCTTAATTCAAAACTTAAAAATTCCCTGGGGGTATAATTACTGGCTCTGAGAACTGACACTACATTGCACATCACAGCCACAATGTGGATGGTGCCCATGAAGTTGTACAGAACACCAGCTGCATCACTGTCCATGACAGCTCTAACTAGTAGACACGTGGGATGCAGGCTCCAGGTGAGACTTAAAGTCCATGAGCATCGAACAGCAAATAGTTCCAAGTATCAAATGAGTAAAAATCCATTCATTTTGTGCTCATTGTTCTGACACAGAAAAACAAATCTGACATGTTTCCTGTGGATGTCTTATTTGGAAATAGCACCTGTAACCTTGCCAAGAACTAGATTAATGAGTGGGCATAGTACAGTTGTGACAGGCAGGATTGTTTGGAACATCATCAACAAGTACCAGTTCCTGCTGATTCAAGGATCTGTGTTGTCTCTCACACAATAGTGACTGCTTTAGGAATGATGGAAAACGAGAAACTGAGCATCATGTTATTAAACAATTAACAGAAAAGAACAGAAAATTATTACATGCTAAAATGGTATGTCCTCAGTGGCTAGAATCAGTGTCATACATTTGGAAGACTAATGGCATAGCTCTTATTATTAAAATATCAGTGTAATACGAATGCAGAGAAATGCCATATAACAATAGTTATAAAACTTTATTATATTTAACTGTCACTTGGGAAACCAGTTAAAATGCTTTCTGAGCCACACTCCCAGAGTTTCTTCTTTAGAAGCTGGGAAGAGGCCTGGACTTCGCACTTATTAATAAGTACCTACTCCAGAACTTCTAATTCCAGCAGTCTTCCTCTTCTATTTTCAGAAAACACTACTGTAAACTGTAAACAATAAGGACTTGCAGCCCTGGCATTTTTGAGACATTTGAGAAAAATACAGATACCTCTCCATATACTATTTACTATATGGGGTGAAGTTCAGACATGCCTAGATTTTTAAAATTCTACTGGTGATTGTGACTTACAACTAGGCTGAGAAACTTGTTTTTGCTATTTATTATTAAATATTTTTAATAGTCCTAACTGGTTTGGCTCAGTGGATAGAGCATCAGCATGCAGACTGAAGGGTGCCAGGTTCAATTCTGGTCAAGGGCATTTACCTTGGTTGCAGGCACATACCCAGTAAGGGGTGTGCAGGAGGCAGCTGATCGATGTTTCTCTCTCATTAATGTTTCTAACTCTCTATCCCTCTCCCTTTCTCTCTGTAAAAAATCAATAAAATATATAAAAAATATTTTTAATAGTCGACTTAATATTTTAACTTAAGAGAAATAGTAAATGTTTTTCAATATTTAGATCATGAAACTAACAAATTATATATCAATCCAACTCCACTAACATGTTTTAAGAATATCTTCATGATCTTGATCCCCTTCTCCAATACATTCTCTCCCATTTTTCTTCAGTAAACGGCCACACCATCTCCCCTGTTGAAGAGAGACTGTTGAGGGAGTGGTGATGCACATGGGTTTGGAGGAAACAGTCCTTGTTTGCACCCCATTTCTACTATTTCCCATCCATGCAACACTGGACATGATACCCAGAACCTCTGAAATAGTAAATTCCCTCATAGACTATTGTGAGAATGAAATGAGATGATTTATGCAGTGTTTAATGCAATCCCTAGGCCTTTATGAGACTTTTTGAAAAGTAGGCTCTTACCATAGCCGGTTTGGCTCAGTGAATAGAGTGTTGGTCCTTGGAGGGAAGGGTACTGGGCTTAATTATTGGCAAGGGCACATAACTCGGTTACATCTTGATCCCCATCCCTGGTCAGAGTTCATGTGAGGAGGCAAACAATCGACGTGTTTCTCTCACATCAATGCCTCTCTCTGTCTCTCCCTCTCCCTTCCACTCTCTCTAAAAATCAGTAGGAAAATATCCTCGGGCATCAACAACAAAAAAAGTCAGCTCATATTACCATTCTTAACTCTTTCTCTTCTCATAAGTAGTCAACATTTTCTGACTCTTCCACTTGCTAATTAGCTCAAGTATTAACTATATATATATATATATATATATATATATATATATATATATATATTCTTTTTTATATATAACATATATTTTTATTGATTTCAGAGAGGACTGGAGAGGAAGAGAGAGACAAAGGCATCAATGACAAGAGAGCATCATTGATCGGCTGCCTCCTGCATGTCCCCTACTTGAGCCTGCAACTTGAGCATGTGTCCTGACCAGGAATCAAACCGTGACCTCCTGGTTCATAGGTAGATGCTCAACAGCCAATTACCTCTTAGCAAAAGATTACAATTAACTGAGTCCCCTGTTTTCAGGCTCGTTCCTCTTAGCTACGAATCAGAGACATCTAATGTGCCTATCCCTCCCCAATTCCTTCAATGGCTAATTTCTGACCTTGAGATAAAGTCTGAACTTGCTAACATGACTTACAAGACCCTCCTTATTCTAGCTCCTGCCCAAGCCTCCAGGCTTCTCCCTTGCTATACCTCCATTCCACACTGAATATTTTTCATTCCTGGAATGTGCTAGACTCTCCTTTGCTTCTGGGTCTATAAACATGTATGTATTCCTTTGGCCTAAACCACTTATCCACCTCCCCGCATCTCCTTTACTTTCCTCTGGAAGCTTATCATGTTTCCCTTTGGATAAACTTGATTGCTTTTCTATGGATGTGTCCCCTTCAAAATACACATCGTATTTTACTGTGATTATTTTTTCATTTGAGTGATTTTTATGCTGGGAGAGGGGGGAGGGGGAGTGTCTCTGTGGTCCTTACATGCATTACTTGACAACTGAGAATCCCATTACACTTTTAAAAAGTTGGTGAAAATCCATAAAATTAAGTATATTCTAGAATAGCTGTATGACTATTTTAGTGTCTTTATTTTTGTTCACTTTCATTGCAAAATACATATAACATAAAATGTTCCATCTAAACCATTTTAGGTGTACAGTTCAGTAGTATTATATACATTCATGTTGGTGTGCAACCCTCACCCCCCCATTCATCTTCAGAATTCCTTTTGTCTTGCAAACTGAAACTGGATAGCCACTACACAATAACTACCAAGTCCCTCCTCCCTCTAGCCTCTTGAACCCTTGTCCAGTGAACCCTTGCATACTTGGGGACTAGATCCTATAATTAGCATTTCTGCAAGATATTATATTCAAATGTTAATTCTATAACTTCTTAGCTGGGTAAACTTGGGCAAGTTACTGGGTCTCTTCGAATCTCAGGTTTGTTATCTAAAAAAGGGAGATAATGACAGTACTTACTGCTTAGCTTAAAGGATGTAATCTATGCAGAATACATAACCCCATTACCAGACACAACATAGATACATGCAGTCAGTGTAAGCTATAGCAATTAGCATTTTTTGAATAAATTAATGAATGCATAATAAAATTTATGGATATTCTAAAGGAACATTAATGCTGGAAACTGATTGTTTTGATGCTGGAAACTGATTGTTTTTAACCTACCTTGGTTACTCTGAAAGGTCAGAGCTATGAACCCATTGTTTAAGTTGAAACATTGTTAAGTACAGCAAATCCCCACTTGTTAATTACATGTAAAATTCTTGCTTGGAATTTCCTGCCTAAGAATATGGTTGTTTTCTCAGAAACTCAATAAAAGGCTGGTGAGACCCAGGCATCAGTGGGCAATCTTACCTGGCTAGAGGGAATATGCCACGCCTGGTCCCCCAGTTTCCAAATTGAGTCTCTTCCAGTCTCTCTCTCTTCATTTTGTGTGTGGCTTCCTTCAGAACTCGAACCCTGAACAGGAACCCTGAACCATGCTGGATGTATAAGGGGCTCCAACATCTGGTGCCCAACACATTAATATCTATATTTTAGCTGTTGGATGTATATTAACAGTGTTTCTATTTAAGGATAAGCATTCTGAAGAATATAAACACAACCTTTTTTTAAAATCGCTGAACTAATGTACCTATATATTTACTATTCGAATTGTTCTGGTTACATGCAATGAAAGGTGTCCAGTATATCCCTTGGATTTCTTTCATTAAAACAATAAAAATACAATATGGGAAGATGCTATAGTTTCTTATTTATTAATAAATAGCAGTGATTACTGGCTATACTGAGTTTTCATTGTCTGTTTGAGTGAAGAGGAGAGGTAGGGGAGGCAGGAGAAAGGCCAAACTAAGGTGAAGCAGGAAACAGAAGGGCCCTGGGACAATCTTGCCAACACAAACTAAGACTAAGCCTCTTGCTCTCTCCAGGTTCCATTCCTGTCCCTGAGGAGTCCAAGGGCATGTGTTTAGGGTTAGGGCAAGGGAGGAGGTGCTAAGTAAATCCAGGTGGAGTTTTTTTATGGCACACTGGCTTTTTCCCAGCTTAAGGTCTTGTCCACATACTTTATACAGCTGCATTGCTGCTTAAATCACAGCTGGTGTGTTCTCTCTTGTCCAAGAATGGTTTGGACTATTCCTAAGACTTGATGTAAGTGATTTTAAAAGACTCTCTGAAAGATGCATTTTGATAATGAGAAAAAGAAATGAGACAAAAGCAAAAGATTTCAATATGCTGGAATAGCTCAACAATTTCAATATGCAGGAATATCTCAATCTAAATTTTACTAATTTTTCTTGCAGGTCACTGTATCATTGACAAGTTCAGAAGGAAGACCTGCACAGGATAGGAAGAGATCAACCAAAAACATATATGAATATATGCATAGCCCACAGACACAGACAATAATATGGTGAAGGTCTGGCGGGGAGAGGGGGCACAGGCAGGGTAGAGGGAGGCAAAGGGGAGGGGAAGGAGACCATCTGTAACAGAGTCAACAATGAAACAAAAAGATAGGCTGCACAATATTCCAGAAAGAGCGCATTGTATTAGAGGTTGAAATCTAGTTTCCATGCTAACTCCGTCCTCATCTTCTATGGCCATTGGTTATGTTATGTTCCATTTTTTCCTATTCTTATGCCCTCTCACAGATCTTATTCAGTCAAAAATATTTCAGTGAATTGAATCTTAGGGTTTTTGAAGCTACACTGTTATAAAACTCAGCTTTTCTTTATTTCTCCTGTCATGAATAACCATTAATCAAAAACATTGAGCATGCTGAATATTAACAAAAGACTAAGAAGGGTCCTTAAAGATCTTAATTATTGTATTTGAATACATTTGAAATGTTGCTTTCATAAAATGATAAATGTTATTATATATATTTCTATTGATCCATTACCAACTTAAATCATATTTTCTGAATTATTTAGAAAAAAATATTTCAAACTTGAATTCATGGAAGGAAAAAAAAAAGAACTTTGTTGTCAATTCCAAGAAACCCAGTTCTGAAAAGTTTTCAAATGTTAGTGAAGGCTTTTCAGGTTACTTGAATGCACCTGCTTGATCAGAGCTTCAACAAAGTATTTTCATTGGCAAATATGTAATTTATGAATAAATAAGAAGTTGGATCCCGAGGAACTGGAATAATAAGCTCCATGCCTTAAAGTCTTGGTGCAAAGGCTTGCATGCAGTTTCTCCCAAACTTTGCAAAATTAATTTCAGCAAGTTTAAGGGTCTGGGATACAAGGGGATGACTGCATACAGAGGCCTTTTCACACGTTGCTCCCACAGCCAGCGGTTCCGTTCTATTAGCTCTCTTGGCAGTCCAGCAGGCCCTCAGGAGGGTCCTTGGTAAACTTCTTTCAGGGATGTGTGTGTGTGTGTGTGTGTGTGTGTGTGTGTGTACTGAGCCAGTGCTGGCTACCCATCCAACCCCAGAGAAAACGTTTCCCCTTGGATGAACAATCCTGCACTGTGAGTGTTCTGCAGGTGTCTCTGGGTGTCAGCTGGCCTCTGTTTATTATTGGTATGCTGTGTACAGGGAGGCCCAGCCGGCCATCAGGAACGACTCTCTGCAAACGGGTCAAGGAAATGAAAATAAAGCCTGTGCGGCAGGATCTTTGGGTCTGGGGTTTTGCTAGCACACTCCGCCCGAGTTCCTCTTTAGGTGCTACTTTAAAATTGCTACTTGTTTGAGTTGGCCGGGACTTCACATGGAGAGGCCGTGTGAGATATGCGGAGGGGGCACCAGCTGGAGGCAGGTGCGCTGCTTTTTCATTTGAGCGCTTCCCAGAAGAACACATCCTCTGCCTGGGTCTGAGGCATTTCTCTTTAGAAGTTTGTTTGTATAGTTTGTTTTCCGAAAACGGGGAAATGGAGAGCGCTATGAAAGGCCTTAGGAATCATTCCCATAATGTGGGATGATTTTGTGTTTCAAGTCTATTACTTAGAGTTGAATAAAAAGAAACATCTTGTAAAATTTGAAACCTTTTCCTCCCCAGCTTACATTTCCAGTGACACAATTAGAGTGGAGCTTTCTTATCAAGATTGCTATGTGATGAGCTTCCATGTACACTACATGAGAAGGCCACGGGTTTGAGGCTCAATTGTAGTAAACTATTTCAGGTTTAAAATCTTAATTATAATATTCAAAACAAATTTCTGCTGAAGGAATTGCTGAGTTATAGAAGTCACTTAGCACAATTGTCTTATGGTAAATCAGTTTTGCCATCATCTTTGCCATCTTTCCTGTGACTACTTCACTAACTACTCTGGAATGTTTGAACTGGTTCTCAGTGATTAAGAAATTTCTCTCTGCCTAATGACCTATATTATTCAAAATGACAACTTAAATCATTTGAGATATTGCTATTTATTATATTCATGAAATCTATAATCAGTCACAAACATCTTCACTTATTCGTTTTTTTCACTGACTCTGTGAGCATTGACTGAACCAACACTATGTACCAGTAACATGTCAGACAAGATAGTGGCACAAAGAGAATGATGCCCTCCTACCCTCTGCCCAGCCACCACACTGCCCAAGAGCAACAAGAGGAACCCTTTGAAAACAGGAGTCAGATCACATCATCCCTCTACTTACAACTGCTACAATCACTGCTAAGGCTAGCCCCTCTTTCCCTCCCTACCCTCATGTCCTACTCAACCCCTTGGTTTGTTCCAGCAATACTGGCCTTATTGCTGTTCCTCAAACTCACAGAGCATGTGCCCCTGACTTCCTGGTCTTCAAACTATAGTTGTGCATTTCTCTATTACTTCCATGGCATTTAATGTCCTGATCTGAATGTGTTTTCATTAATCTGATATCATTTATTTTAAGTCTTATGAGGGCAAAGCTTTTCATTGTTTCATTTTTCTTTCTTGTATCCTGTGTGTCTGGAATAGTTGTTTATATAGTAGAAATTTAATAAGGATTGATTCAATGATAGAATGAAAGCATAAATACCTGGTCTTTAGGCTAATTAGGAGAGCTATGTGAATAAATAATCATACTATATCACCATAGTATGATTACTTATTCACGTACTAAATCACCATGTCATTATAGTGTTATGGTACAACATGTTACAGTGACCATATACCTTTTTGTATTTGTGAAAATGTAAATTTACTAAAATATAGAGCCATATGATATTATGTTTATAAGTCAAGGAAAGCCTTATTTGTGTAAAGGTTTCTTATATTTTTAATATTTCTCTCAGCCACTTTCATCTGTAACTCTCTTATCACTTCTCAAACTGCTAGGAGATCAAAAAAGAGAAAAGGGAAAACAAGGAAGGAAAGATGAAAGGAAGAAGGGAGAGAGGGAAGGGGGAAGTGAAGAAAAGAGAAAGGAAGAAAGGAAGGAAGGAAGGAAGGAAGGAAGGAAGGAAGGAAGGAAGGAAGGAAGGAAGGAAGGAAGGAAGGAAAGAATGAAAAAGGAAGGAAAGACAGGTTTTCTAAGAATTTTTTCAGCTGGTTCTCAAGAACTTTGTCTAGAATTTTGAAGTTAATCTCCTGAGGCTTTGAGAATCCATGAGAATAGAACCTTTTTAAAGTTCTAGAAATAGCAGGAACATAATGTTGACAACATTGCTGTTTGTTTTGCTAGCTTTATAGTAAGACAATCATAATACTTAGTCAAGCTAAAAGCTTTTTTATTTTTATTTTTATGAGTTGAGATGTTTCCCAATAGACTGTTCAGTTTAGGTGAATAGACATGACGAAGGTCTGTGTTCACAGAGATCATTCTTGCGGTCTGGAAATGAGTAATTCTATTGTTCCTGTACTTATTGTGATTGAGATAAGTAGTACAATTAAGTCATACAGTTAGCATTTATTTATTTTTTACTTGTTTAAAAAATCAAGTTTTACTTGACCATTTACCTGGCTTACCGGACCTAAAAACTTATTTCTTGTTGGCATGGTTAATTCATTAGTATACCTTTTGTTCGATTCCATTCTTTTGACACTCTCCAAAACCTACCAGTTGATGATTCTATCTCTTCCTTCAACTAATATACTGTTAACACTCTTAACCAAAACTCCTAAGCTGCCTACACTCCCCTGACAAGACTGGTCCTTTAGGCAGTATTTTCTCACTGTGGCTGTTTCAAAAATCTCCAGCTCACTAACAGTTTGTTTCTGAACTTTGAACTCTTTGTTGCCCACTCAAAGCCCTCATAAATCCTACATAGTTTCTTCTCCTAGCTGAGGATTGATCGCTCAAATATGATCACTTTCAGCTTCCTCTTGTCATATATTACATCAATTTCACCTACAACGACTTCCTAATATACCTAAATCAAAGAAAATCATACCCCTTCATGTTCATCAATTCTCCTAAGCAGCCATGTGGCTCACTCTGAGTTACATGTACACTTTCCAAATCCAGCTTAAAACACTGTGAAGTTAAAATATTTCCCTCCCTCTCACTGGCCATTTCCTGTTGATTGAAAACGTCTCAGCTTACCTCACTTCAGTGGTTTAGGTCATTTTCTTTTCTTTTAAGAATTCTAGTCAGTGATTTTCATTTAATTCAATTGGACTGATATCATG
Source organism: Murina feae (assembly GCA_004026665.1). NCBI lineage: Eukaryota > Metazoa > Chordata > Mammalia > Chiroptera > Vespertilionidae > Murina > Murina feae. Next base: position 6,562 of record PVJC01008112.1, on the reverse strand, counting down.
ATGACTTCAAAAGCTAAATTTAAAAGGATGGGTAAAAGGACCACATTTAAAATAGGCAATGTAAAGCCTGAGGTCGGGGAGAGGCCGAGATGGGATGGTTCATTGGCCACCATTTGTCAGGATAGTATATAATCCTGTCTGGTTTGGTGGGACAGGCTCTCTGTGAGTAATGTAGTCCCCAATTCTGAAGCAGAGATTACTAGGTCATGTTGTTGTTGTTTTTAATAAATAAAGTTACATGTATTTAAGGTATAAAACATAACAATTTTATGTATTATTACTACATAAATGATTACCAAAAATTAATATATCATTTCTTCACATATTTACCTTTTTGGGGGGTGAAGAAAGCACTGAAGTCTACTTTCTTAGCATATTCAGTATCCAGTACAGTATTATTAATTATACTCATCGCATCTATACAATAGATTGCTAGACTTATACAGCTCTACTATATAGTAGATCTCTGCCCTTTGACCAATACTTCCCCACTAGCCCCATTTCCAGTCCCTGGTTCTATGAGTTTGACTTTATATATATATTTCATATATAAATATATAAATGAAATCATACAATATTTGTCTCTCTCTGACTATCTTATAATTTAGTTGTTTCTGATTTTATTTATGCTTACTGTTTGGAGTAACTCTAAAATAAGTTTGAAGTAAATGGTACATTTCTATGGTCCTAGGCACATTTTAATGAGACAAATCACTGCTTAATTCCTTATTTCAAATCTCTTTAAATGTCTATTGTGACAACTTTCTTTGATCTTTTTTTTCCTCCAATTTCAGCAAATTGTTGAACATCTATATTTTCTTTTCCTTCCTGTCTTATTTTTCTCTTTCGTGGGTGAAGGAAATTTGATAAAAACAGTTCCTTATGTTCCCTTGAAAGAATGTAAGGGAATCTAATTAAATGTTAAAGAGAAGAATAATGAAGCATGTGTGGCTGAACTTTACTATTCTGCTAATAGCCAAGATGTTGTCAGATTGAGCAATGGAACCAAATATAGTAGACCTAAGAACATACAAAATAATTTAACAGATAGAAGAGTAGTGTTTCAAAAACAGTGGTGAAAGGACTGTTTATTTAATAAAAGATTTCAAATAACTTTTAGGACCTATACAAAAGAAAAAATTAAAAAAGGTTGTCTTCTAAAATTGAAATGCATTGCATACAGATTAAAGCTAAGTAGTATATAATAGGAAAACTATAAAAAGCACTAGAAGAAAATAATAGCCACTAAAGAAAGTTGGAGTGGTGAAAAAAATACAAGGAATGACACTAAAGCCATAATTGAGAAAAGAATTTCATCATAAAAAGTTTTTTTAAACCTTGTTGTTTAAGACATAGATAAAATTAAAAGATAAAGAAGAGTTGGGTACAAATATGAATCTACCTACAAAAATGGTTTTGAACAAGAAGTAATTCTAATGACATATTATATACCAGATCCATCATGTGAATCATTAATGGTCTTTATTCCATAGAGTTTCCAGTCTAGTGGGATTAAATAATTTGTTATTTTATTAAACAAACGTGTACTGGTGGGGTCCCTAGTGGCTGCCAGCTGTCAGCGTGGTACTCCTTCCCTTCCTCCAGCTGCCTGCCAGCTCCAGGGCCTCACTCCCTTCCCTCAGCCAGCCGGCCCCCTGGTCGAACTCCTGGAAGAACTCTTGTTGAGAGAACAATTTGCATACTATGCTTTTATTATGTAGGATATCTGCACAGATTCTAACTGATATCTATACAGTTAAAATCTATGATAAGATCTGTGAGGAAAAATTGCATGATGGTATCTAATATAATAAAAGAGAAACATGCAAATTGACCATTACCACCAGCCAATCAGAGTGGCTGTATGCAAATTAACCCAGCCAAGATGGAGGCCAACAGCCATGGAGCTAGAGCAAACCAAAGGCTTCTGTTGCAACTGCCTGCCTAGGCTGGCTGAGCCTCTGCTCATGGCCACGCCTACCAGCCAATCAGAGAGGCTGTATGCAAATTAACCCAGCCAAGATGGAGGCTGGCAGGGCAGCTCTGCACTGGGAGCCTCCACGGCCGGCCGGCATAGCTGTGCCAGGTGTATCAGCTCAGTTGGGGGGGGGGTCTGGCCTGGGGCCTCCTCGGGGTATCCAGGAGCACCTGTCCTGGATCCACTGCCTGGCTCCACCCCCTGGGGGCCTCCCCGGGGCATGCAGGAGCACGGGGCCTCTGTAGGGTGTCCAGGAGCAGCCGTCCTGGGTCTGCTGCCTGGCTTTGCCCCCCGGGGGCCTCTGCAGGACATCTAGGAACGCCTGTCCTGGGTCCACTGTCTGGCTCTGCCCTGGGGACTCTGCAGGGTGTCCAGAAACACCTGTCCAGGGTCCACTATCTTCATCCGCCCCCCAGGAGCCTCCACAGGGCATGCAGGAGTGTCTGCTGTACAGTGCGGAGAATCCAAAGCCAGTTCACTGCCCAGCTCCATCCCGGGTGTGTTTGCTCAGCAGCAGGGCCCCACCAAGGGATTTCGCACCAGCGCCGCCCCTGGCTTGCCACCCAACTCTGCGCCAGGTGTGTCCCCTCAGCGGTGTGGGCCCACCAGGCGTGTGCAATCGTGGGCCCTCCAGTGGGAAACGTCCAGGCCTGCACTCACCAGCCTTCCTACCCCCCAGTGCATGAACCCTGAAGGGGCTGTGGGCAGCCTGAAAATGGCTCTCAGCCCCTCACCCAGGCTGGCCAGGCATGCCAGCAGGTGGACATCCCCCCGAGGTGTCCCAGACTGCAAGAGGGCACAGGCCGGGCTGAGGGACCCACACCCCCCGAGTGCACAAATTTTTGTGCCACGGGCCCCTAGTAAGAAATAATACCAAAAGAATCTAATTTGTATTTTGGTATCTAGAAGACCACATTAAAGTAATTCCCTTTGTAATGTAATTTTCATATTGGTATCATAAAACAAATTACTTTTAATCTGGTCATATATTCCTAGTTGTATAATATATAGACTATGGTTCATGAGGTTTGAAAGATTGACGACCACTGGTTTAAGGAAACCTTTGGAGAAGCCAACCGGTGGTTCATGGATCACTGGTGGTCCATGAGGTCTAAAAGGTTGGCAACCACTGGACTACAAGTATACCATTTCCATGTCAATTTTATCATCATTTATTTATCATCCCTTATTATGTATAACTAGGGGCCCAGTGTACAAAAATTTCTGCACTTGGAGGGGTCCCTCAGCCCGGTCTGTGCCCTCTCACAGTCTGGGACCCCTTGGTGGATGTCCACCTTCTGTGTGCCTGGCCAGCCTGGATGAGGGGCTGATGGCTGTTTTCAGGCTGGCCAAGCCTCCCAGTAGGCACCCTCACCCCATGCGGGTGTGGTCAGCCTGGGTGAGAGGTTAAGGGCCATTTTCAGGCTGCCCATAGTCTCTTCAGGGTTCAGGTCCCTACTAGGGTACCTGGCCAGCCTGGGTGAGGGGCTGAGGGCTGTTTGCAGGCTGCCCACAGCTCCCATTGACCCAATGTCTCAGCAAGGCTGGCTGGAATCAGGTTTCTGGGGTTTATTTATCTTCTATAATTGAAACTTTGTTTCCTTGAGCAGAGGCCTAGGCAGGCAATGAAGCCTCCTGTTTGCTTTAGCTCTGAGACTTCTATAATTGAAACATTGCTGCCTTGAGCAGAGGCCCAGCCGGCCTAGGCAGGCGGTTTCCTTCATCGCTGGTGCAATGGAAGCCTCCTGTGTGCTATAGCTTCGTGACTGTTGGCCGCCATCTTGGCTGGGTTAATTTGCAGATAGCCGCACTTATTGGCTGGGGGTGTGGCTTGGCTGGTGAGTGTGGCTTAGGTGTCTCAGAGTGATGGTTAATTTGCATATTACTTTTTTATTAGATTAGATATTCTTAAAATATATATAATTCTTCAATTTAATAAGAAAACTACATTTAACCTGATAGAAAAAAAAATGGTCCAGCAAGTAAATATGTAGCTTATTAAAGAAATTCACAAATAAGCAATAAACATAAAAATGTTCAATCTCAAAGATGGCAGCATAGGTAAACACCTGAAATTGCTGCCTCACACAACCAGTTCAAAAATACAATGAAAATAAAAAAACGGACACCCACCCAGAACCACAGGAAGGCTGGCTGAGTGGAAATTCTACAACTAGAAGGGAAGAGAACAGCACACTGAGACTCAGAGAAGGGTCAGAAGTGCAGAAGTACAGAGGCACGAGCTTGAGAGGGCTGGCAACTGAGGACGCGGTTGTCTTTTTCAATCAGGAGTGAGGCACAAGCTCCCGAAGGCTCTGAACTTCATTTCTGGGTGAGTTTCTGGGGATCCAGACTCATATGGGGAGAAACTGGACTATTTGGCAATGGGAGGAACTCCAGAGTGGCTTTCTCTCAGTGGTGCTTACAGCGATTACCATAGCACACTGAGACCCAGTGCTTCTTAGGGCAGGCTGAAGATCAGCCATAGCTGTTTTCTTCACCCTGTTGATTCCCTGAGACCCTGCCTCACCCAAGCTGCTTGCAGAGGCTTTTGCATATGAAAGGCCTGGCCCTTTGCCATGTACAATTACCTAACAAACTGCACATGGGTCAGGCAGACCCAGAACATCCAAAAGAAGGCCCAAGGCCCCACAGCAGCCTGCATTGCTTCACAGCTTGGCTTCACCTGGGCACCTCCAAACCCCAAACAAAGAAGAGGAATCTGCAAATCTTTCTGTAGCTCCTGCTGGGTATCCTCAGGCAGAGGCTAAATTAGCACCTCCTTAGAGATCCAAGAGTCAGTGTACACAGTGGCCAAAGTGGGACCATCCAGATTACAACTCCTCAGATCCATAAAGGACACACTCAGGGTGCAGACTCAGTGAGCACCAAAGCCCTACTGAAGCAAGTCTTGCCCCATAAGGGTGTCTCCAGCACAGAAGTTCACCCATTGTAGCAACAGCTGATTCTTACAGCCAAGTGGACTGTAGGTCAATTCCTCCCAGTGATACTTACAATAATCAAGGCTTAAATACAATAAGACTGTGTACAAAACCCCCAAAGGGGTGTATCAAGAGTGTCCACCTCAGGTAATTGGGGAGGATGAGCCACTGGGCCCTATAGTACACCTAGCACCAAAAGTGACCCTATCAACACAGAGAAGCAGTCAAAATGTGGAGAAAAAGAGACAGTTCACAAATGACAGCAATGAAGGAAAGCAAACTACTATATATAGAGTTCAAAACCATGGTTATAAGGCTTTTCAAGAATTTTCTAGAAACTGCCGATAAATTTAGTGAGACCCTCAATAAATCTAATGAGACCCCCCGAGGTTATGAAAAAGGACCAACTAAAAATTAACCATACACTGATCGAAATAAAGAATATTATACAGAGATCCAACAGCAGATTAGAGGATCACAAGAACCAAGTCAAATATTTGAAATATGAAGAAGTAAAAAACACCCAACCGGAAAAGCAATAAGAAAAAAGAATCCAAAAATGTGAAGAGAGTGTAAGGAGCCTCTGGAACAACTTCAAGTATACCAACACCAAAATTATAGGGATGCCCGAAGAAGAGAGAGAGCAAGATATTGAAAACCTATTTGAAGAAATAATGACAGAAAAACTTCCTCTACTCCTCTACCTGGTAAAAGAAGTGGACTTACAAGTCCAGGAAGCACAGAGAATCCCAAACAAAAGGAATTCAAAGAGGACCACACCAAGACACATCATAATTAAAATGTCAAGAGCAAAAGACAAGGTGAGAATCTTAAAAGCTGCAAGAGAAAAGCCATCAGTTACCTACAAGGGGGCACCCATACAACTGTTAGCTGATTTCTCAACAGAAACTATGCAGGCCAGAAGGGACTGAGAAGAAATATTCAAAGTGATGAATAGGAAGAACCTACAACCAAGATTACTTTACCCAGAAAAGCTATCATTCAGAATTGAAGGTCAGATAAAAAGCTTACCAATAAGAAAAAGCTAAAGGAGTTCATCACCACCAAACCAGTATTATATGAAACTAGGGGCCCGGTGCACAAAAATTTGTGCACTCGGGGTGGAGGGAGTCCCTCAGCCCAGCCTGTGCCCTCTGACAGTCTGGGACCCCTCAGTGGATGTCCTATGACGGCCCCAGTCTGCCAGGCGCCTTTTGTGTGTGTGTGTGTGTGTGTGTGTGTGTGTGTGTGTGTGTGTGTGTCGCCACTGGGGACCTGCCCCCAGCCGCATCCGAGGCTCAGAGCAGTCCTCCTGTGTGTGTCTACCTGCTGGGGGCCTGCCCCCAGGCACACCGTGGAGACTTGGAGCAGGCACCCCCTCTATGATGATCTCTCAGACTCTTGCCCTCCCCAGCATGTTGTTCTCTTTTTTGAGCATGGCCTGGGCTGGGTGCGGCCTGCCTCCCAAGCTTGCCTACTGCCCATCTTCCTCCAGCCACCAGAAAGCAGGGAAAACCCCGCCTCGTGGTCAGGCCAGCCTTTTCCTGCTCCCTGATCCCCGGAAGGGACCTGGGAAGCCGCCAAGCAGGCCGCCAACTCTTTCCCACTCACCCGTCCCCTGCTGCCTTCCTTTCCCACTTCC
>PVJC01008111.1:0-49423 GCA_004026665.1 Murina feae | reverse complement strand
GTCTACATCTCTTATAATTAAGTAATTAATTTGCATTTTAAATCTAGTATTACCACCTTACAAGGAATGATAGGAACTTGAGGTTTTTCCCTAGGGTGTCACTTTCTTGCCTAGTTCGGTAAGAAATTAGATTATCTATTAAGGCAAATGCCACTATTCCACAGTCAACACTCACCTTTCTCTCCTCTTTTTCTGCCTTTAACATTTCTGCCTCTTTACATAGCCCCTCTGGGAAACTTTCCTGAGGTGTACTCAAGTCAACCTCTAAGGGGCCCACAGAATTAAACCGAGTTTCTTAGAGGAACTTACAGACAGAAGCAGAGGCTGGAGCAGCAGCAAGTGAGTGGAACCTTCACACCCACAAGTGGAGGCGGCTTCATATTCAGAGCCTCCGAGAAGGCAGGTGACCTGCAGCCGTGGCATGTGCTCACTCAGCAGGTGGTTTGTAGCCCAGTAGCTGGTGCTAGTTAAGCAGGCGACTTGTACCAAATGGCAGGTGCTCACTAGGCGCTGTGCATGCTAAAGCGGTGAGCAGCGTCCTTGGCCTCCTTCTCTAGGCAAGAACATTGCTTCCAGGTGCTACGGGCCCCTCCTCCCAGCGCAGGCTGCTGGTCACTGAGAGCAACTTGCTTCTTAAGATGGCATCAGGCCCTGGCCAGTTTGGCTCAGTGGATTGAATATCGGCCTTCGGACTTGGAGGTCCCTAGTTCAGTTCCTGTTTTGGTTTGTGGGCCCGGTGCCCAGTGGGGGGTGTGCAGGAGGCAGCCAATCAGTGATTCTCTCTCATCATTGATGTTTCTGTCTCTCTCTCCCTCTCCCTTCCTCTCTGAAATCAAATATATATATATATATTTTTTTTATTTATTTATTTATTTTTTTAATAAATAGATGGCATCTGTCAGGTCAAGCCTAGGCACCAGTCTTCCTAAGAGACCCTTATTTTGTTCACCTTCCCCAGATAGTCGCTGGCCTCCCCTCGGCTCTGGGACATGAATCTCCAGTCCGTCCTGGAGGCCTTGCCCACACACCCCGGTGGTGAGAGGCCTTGGCATATAACCTAATGAGCTATGAGGGGAAATCTGCTGGGCTGAGAGGCTTTCCTTCGTCTTCAAACGGGCAGAAAGGCAGGGCGCTTGCTCCCTTTCTCTGCTTCTAGCATGCCCTCTAGTCTGCAGTGAGACAGCTGTGTTAGGGGCGTGAGGCAGGCAGCATGCAGAACAAGCCAAACCGCTGAAAGAGGGCACAGCAGACACAGGAGGGGGACCTGGTCCCTGGGCGATGTCACCAGGCCACGGAAACTAACCAGCCCCGGGCACGCCTACCCTTCACACACCTAGCTGTGCGGGACAACGAAAAGCTTCAGCGAGGGACAGGCAGCCCGGTTTTCTACGCCCACCGTTGAAAGCATTCCTTCTCTCCTTCAACAGTTCTGCTCCTCAGTAGTTGGCTTCTCGATGTCGTAGGTGGGATGCAAACAGAGCTGAAACACGGGCAGTATCATTTGTTCTCTTGCTTTGTGAGGCTGCCGTGTTCACTTCACAGTAATTAATTATGAGTCCGCCAGCCGGCATGGTTCAGTGGTTGAGCAACCGGCCTATGAACCAGGAGGTCAGGGTTCAGTTCCTGGTCGGGGCTCCATCCCCTGTGGGGCGTGCAGGAGGCATTGATGTTTCTGTCTCTCCCTCTCCCGTCCTCTCTGAAATCAATAAAGATGTATTTTTTTCAGAGAGTTAGTAAGTCACTAATAGCTCTGCATGCTAATGAATTTTTCCCCAAATACGTGTCTTTTGTCTCCACAAGGAAGTTGTTCTTATGTATGTCACCTTGTACTAACATTTTACAAATAAACACAAAAAGGGGAAATGTTTGCAACCAATGAATTTATATCCTTAGCAAGTAAAAAACTCGCAAATATAAAAGAAAAAATAGTGACACCTCCATTTTAACGGTGGGAGAAGCCAGTGCAGAACCGTGCACGGTGGGTAACCGGGAGCCGGAGCGACCTTCCCCACACGGTCGCCTCCTAAGCGGCCCCGGGAACCTGACCTCCAAGATCCCGCGGCAGCTGCGTCCACCGACGCGGACACCCGCTCGGAGGGCGGCCCGGCGCCCTGCCCGCCCGGCTTGGCCTGGGCCGGCGGCCGGGAGACGTGGCTGCACGAGCTGTGGGGCGGAGCGACGCTGGCTGTGTCCCCCGTCCGGCCTGTCCATCCACGGGAGCAGCACCGGGAATTCGGGAAAAGGTTCCTAAAACTTCGGAGCCGGGAGGCCTGGGGAGTGACTTGCAGCAAGATGGAGGGTGGCGGTGGGAGGAGGTGGCGGGAGGAGACGGCGAACCGCGGCCACGGTGGGGCAGGCGGCCTCTCACGCGCGCCAGCCGGCCCGCCCGGCCGTCTGCGCCCCCGGCCGTCCGCGCCCCCGGCCCGGAGCCCTGGCTCTGCGCAGTCCGCGGACGCAGGGGGCGGGCGGTGGGAAGGACAGAATCCAGGCCCCTGATTGGCTGCCTGTGAGCACGGGGCGGGCGGTGGGAAGGACAGAACCCAGGCCCCTGATTGGCTGCCTGTGAGCGCGGGGCGGGCGGTGGGAAGGACAGAACCCAGGCCCCTGATTGGCTGCCTGTGAGCGCGGGGCGGGCGGTGGGAAGGACAGAACCCAGGCCCCTGATTGGCTGCCTGTGAGCGCGGGGCGGGGCGGAGGGGCTCGGGGAGGTGCAGGCGGAAGGCCTCGGGGTTGCACTTCCGGCCTTTGTGTCTCACCGCCGTGACGGCCCGCTCGCCGCTGCAGGCTTTGCGGTGAGGGACGCGGGCCCCGAGGCTGGGGGAGGCGGGGAGGGCGCGCGGCCCGCGGCGGCGGGAGAGGAAGAGGCCGGCGCCCCGCGGGGAGGACGCTCGCTCCCCGCCGCCCCGACCCGGCCCAGGCTGTGCTGACCCGAGTGTAAAGCGGAGAAGCCCGTGCGGCCGAGCGGAGTAGCGCGGACCCACAGCCTCGGGATCCCATCCCTGCCGCTGACGGTCGGGTTGGGTGAGACGTTACGGTCCTACTAACTCAGGGCGCATGACACCCTCCTGGGGACAGGCCCATCCCAGCGTCCGATGCGGCCTCACCTGGGTCAGAAATTGAATACATTTCACTGGATGAAAATGGTTACCCCGGTACGTCCTAAGCTCTTAGAGAGCTGACGCCGGCCCTTGTCTTGTGTCTCCCTGTCCGGCGTGGTTGGGACACGTGGTCAGCGTTTAACAAGTTCTTGCTTGTTCACCCGGTAGAGCCATTTATTCGGGAGCAGAAACCTTTGCATCCTATTAGCGAGCTCAGGACAGAGCCCATACTTCGTCCCTCGGTGTTCCTTGAAGGAATTCAGTGAATGCCAACATTGATCAAATGGCAAACAGTCAATAGTATTTTTATTTAAGTCAAATAATGTTTTTGTTTGTTGTTGTTTTTTAAAGTATATTTTATTGATATTTTACAGAGAGGAAGGGAGAGGAGTAGAGAGAAACATCGATCAGCTGCCTCCTGCACACTCTCTACTGGGGACGTGCCCACAACCAAGGTCCATGCCCTTGACCAGAATCGAACCCGGGACCCTTCAGTCCGCAGGCCTAGCTCTATCCACTGAGCCACACCAGTCGGGGCTCAAATAATGTTTATTATGCATTTTTAAAAAGTGTTTTACCACCTTAGACCTGACCGGTTTGGCTCAATAGACAGAGCGTCAGCCTGCGGACCTAAGGGTCCCAGGTTCGATTCCGGTCAGGGGCATGTGCCTTGGTTGCGGGCACATCCCCAGTTGGGGGTGTGCAGGAGGCGGCTGATGGATGTTTCTCTCTCATCGATCTTTCTAACTCTCTATCCCTCTCCCTCTCTGTAAAAAATCAATAAAATATTTTTTTTTAAAAAAGTGTTTTACCACCTTAAATGAATCAACATTATTTGCCATCTATAGGTTACTAAAATATATATATTTTAAAATCAGCATTTTTAAATCCCAGCTAGAAACTGTTACCTTGGTAGTGTGAGGGAGTTCTGTTCTGGCTGGTGCGGCTCAGTGGATAGAGCGTCAGTCTGTGGACTGAAGGGTCCCAGGCTTGATTCCAGTCAAGGGCACACACCCTGGTTGCAGGCTTGATCCCCAGTGGGGGGCTTGCAGGAGGCAGCCAATCAATGATTCTCCCATCACTGATGTTTCTATCTCTCCTCCCTTCCTCTCTGAAATCAATAAAAAATATTTTTAAGAAAAGAGTTCTGGAAGTTTTACAGACACGTTAAAGACAGGTCTTTCTCCTCGATGCGTCAGAACTGAAAGAATTAAGGAAATTTCTTAGTGTGTGACTCATGTTAATATTGCATTATTTTGTTTCTAAAATAATTTCTTACAGAATTAGTGGTAGAAATTCTACAAAATAGGAGACAGTGAAAGATGAGTGATTTTTCGTTTGTCACTTGATTATTATTTATTTACAATCTCAAACTAGCTCCCCTTCAGTATGTTACTGGGCTGACTGATGCTTATTATTATCAGTTCTTGGAGGTTTGTTTTTTTACTGCTATAAGTTAACAGTGGTTTTTCACCCTTCAGGAAAGAAGAGGTTACTCCAAGAATTTCTGAAGTACAGAACCCAGTTGTGAGTTTTTTTTTAATCAGCTGTTTCAGGCCGGAATGGCTGTGGAATCCAGAGCTGTTTCAACCCTGCTACCTCCAGATCCTCAGGAACCAGAACTAATACTAGTGAAAGTAGGAGAAAGCCTTTCCTGGGGGCCGAAATTAAAGCAGAATGGGAGTACCCGATCTTGCCAAGAATTGTTTCGCCAGCAGTTCAGAAAGTTTGGCTACCAGGAGGCACCTGGGCCCCGGGAGGCTCTGGGCCGACTCCAGGAGCTGTGCTACCAGTGGCTCATGCCAGAGTTGCACACGAAGGAGCAAATTCTGGAGCTGCTGGTGCTGGAACAGTTCCTGAGCATCCTGCCTGAGGAGCTGCAAGCTTGGGTTCAGCAATATGGTCCAAAAAGTGGCGAGGAAGCTGTGACTCTGTTGGAGGATTTGGAGAGGGAATTGGATGATCCTGGACAGCAGGTGGGGCCTGGGAGATGCAATATGTTGTGGGGAAAGGAGTTTACAAACTGGAGCATGTGGTGGCATCATAACAGTAGGATAAAAATTTGTCTCCACTGAACCATGACCCTGAAGTGACTACGAGGACCTTAAGTAGTTATTTTTCCCTTATCCCTCATGCCCGGGGGTGTCTTTGTTAACCTCTGAGATTTTTACTAAGCATTTCGCTAGGGATTTTCTCACCACGCTAACCATATTTTACTGGTTTCAGATTCCAGCTAGTCCACAAGGACAAGCATTACCATGGAAGGACTGGACATGTCTTGGAGCATCCCAAGAGTTAAACACCCAACTCCAGCCTTTAAAGGCACAGCTGAAACCTTGGGAACCTTGCCTTTCCTCCCAAAGTGGTAAGAAATAGAAACTCATCTGGGAACTGTTATCAGTTAGGCCTCTGGCTTTGAAGATACACAATGAGTTGCATTTTACAAATATGCCACATGTAAGCCTCACCTTTATTACTCTCAGCCAGAGGTGCTCTGACCTAGAATTTAGCAGCTTTGTATTCAGCAACCCTCACAAATCACCATCAGGCTTCCTTGGGTCAGTTTCCCTGCCATTTCTTTACTTATTCCTTCATTATATATCTTACCTGGGTACTAATACATGTCTGATATGGTGATGGGCACTGGGTCTCTATTATCAAGGAACTTTCAGGTTTATGTAGGTGGTGGACAAGCAAAAAGGCAATTGCAGTATAGTGTAATAAACTATAGAATAAGAGTAGGCACTGGGCACTACTATATCCAATCATAGCGGTTCAAGAAATATTTCTTAAAGAAACATCTAAGACTTGAACTAGAAGTGGGAAAAAGCCATGTAAATAGGTGGGAAAATAGGCTAAAGGAAAAGACTTTCTCAATATTTCTGACACCGGGTATATGAGGTTTTCCCTCACGGTAAGCAGTTCTGACACTAACTCCCAGAATTAGTGCAGATCCCACAGGTTAAGGTTTCAGTCTCACAAGACTGACCCCCACTACAACTGCCAATTGCATGTAACGAGTCCAGGTTACCCACATATCTGATTTTTTATGAATTGGCAGTTCCACGACGCCCCCCCCCGCCTCAGGTTTCATAATTTGCTCAAATGGCTCACTGAGGGAAACACCTTACTTACTATTACTGATTTATTATAAAGGATACAGATGAACTAGCGGAACACAGCGTAAAGTCCAGAAGGGTCCTGAGTGCAGTTTATGTAGCTGTGAAGTTTGGGGTGCCATTCTCCTGGCACTTGGATGCATTCACCATCCTGGAAGCTCTCTGGACCCCTTTAAGGTTTTTATGGAGGTTTCATTACTTGGGCACAATTGATTAAATCATTGGCTATTGATGATTAGCTAACTCAATCCACCCCTTCTTCCTAAAGGTCTGGGAATGGGGTTGAAAGTTCCAATGTTCTAATCACTTGGTTGGTTCCTATGGTAATTAGCCTACCTCCAAGAGTCCACTCATTAGCATAAACCCAGGTATGGTTGGTAGGAGCTTATGAATAACAGAAAGCACTCCTCTCACATCTACCACTTAGGAAATTTCAAGGGTTTTAAAAACACCGTGCCCAGAACTGGGGATAAAGAATAAATATCTATATATATAAAAGCCTAATGTGCAAATTTGTCCCTGTGGGAGTTTGACCAGGAGACTGGGAGTTCAGTCACTCACTATGATGTGCGCTGACCACCAGGGGGCGGTGCAGAACAAAGGAAGGCCCTGGCCAGCAGCCAGAAGTCCCCAATTGGCCCTGATGGCCAGCCAGACCTAGGGACCCTACCCATGCACTGGCCTTCTAGTATTATAATATTAGAGGCCCGGTGCATGAAAATTCATGTACTGGAGGGGGGGTCCCTCAGCCCGGCCTGCCCCCCTCACAGTCCGGGAGCCCTCAGGGGCGGGAGGTGACCCAGCCATCAGGGGAAGGTGATGTCCCATCACACCTCTGCTGCTGCCACTGCCGGCAGCGCAAGCCTTGGCAGGCACTGGTTACCTGAGCTTCGGATGGCCCTGGGGGGCTGAGGGGACTGGGGACTCTGGAGGCAGGCATGTAGCTGCCACCCCAGTGGGGCTTAGGGGACTAGGCACTGCCATCTTTGAGGGCATGGCAGCAATTAACATATTCGCTCCTTATTGGCTGTGGGCACTTCCATCTTTGCAGCAGTGTGAGGGTCAGTTAGTATATTCCCTCTTTATTAGATAGGATTATATAAGCAAAGGCCACAAAGTCCTGAGGGTGAGAGAATATAGCCCATGTGGGAATTGCAAATAATTCAGTTTAATTTGAACAAAGAATTCATAGAGAGGTGGTAAGAGAAACTAGTCAGGAAAATGGACCCAGATTGTGGAAACCTGTTATGACATTCGATTTAGTTTGTACAGTGCAGTGGGTACATGTGAAGGGTTTGGACAAGGAAATGACATGATTGGGTGTGTGTTTTAAAATTTAGTTGCAGAATGGAGAATGCATTTGAAGGCAAGAGTAGAGCCCTGTTAGAAATCGTTGTAATCAAGTGGCCACAGTGAGGAAATCAAGGTGTACTGTGGTGAGAGGTGGGGACGACCAAAAGCCGACTGCTGCTTGTGGATACTTCGATTGCATTGCAGTAGTGGTCATTGTTAAAGCGGAGCATGTGGCTAGGAGTTGAGGTTTCAGGTTTCAGTCTTAAACTGCTTGGTTAATAGTGAGCCTATTTCATACACATGGAAAAACATAAAGGAAAAAACACACGGATGATGTATTTAAGTGCTTGTGAAATATTCACAAGTAATATGTCCAATCAGCAGTGGATATGCAAGTCTAGAGCTTACCAGAGGAAACAGGATAGAACTGGGGATCAGATTAGCATATAACGTAAGTACATTAGTAATTGAAGTCTAGGGGATGGACAGTTCGTAGAGTGGGGATGATGCATGAGAGCCCAGCACAAAATTTGAAGCAACTCATATTTGAGTGGTTGGCCTTGAATCTGAGAAGGAACAGCCACAGAAATCGGGCTAATATAGATGTTTCTGGAAGGGAGGTGTTGTCCACAGAGTCAGTGTTACAGATATGTGAACAGTGACATCTTTTGTGGTGGGAGCATCGGTTTTCTTGTACATAGAAAGTGAGTATTGAGAGCTATTGGAGAAATTTAAAATCTGGTTTTTGCTGTTACCATTTCAGATCATGAGAACAATGGATCGGCGACAAAGAAGGATATTTCAGGAGGAAAAGCAGGACTTGTCCAGGAACTCTCATTCAGAGGAGTTAGTGAACACAAAAGCCGCTTCGAGTGGCAGCAAGGAAGTGCCTCGGGGGAGAAATTAGGAAGCTCCCCTTCCCCAGCAGGCAGCTGTAGTCGAGCCATCACACACAGATCTCTAGGAAAGAGATTCCATCATGAGCCACAGAGAAGCCTGATTCTAAATACAAGCTCTAGAACATTTCAGAAAGTTCCTCTGGAAGAGAGACCTCATAGATGTGATGTGTGTGGACACAGCTTTAAACAGCATTCCTCTCTAACACAACATCAGAGAATCCACACAGGAGAAAAGCCCTACAAATGCAGCCAGTGTGGCAAGGCCTTTAGCTTGAGGTCGTATCTGATTATTCATCAGAGAATCCACAGTGGTGAGAAAGCATATGAATGTAGTGAGTGTGGAAAAGCCTTCAATCAGAGCTCGGCCCTCATTAGACATCGGAAAATTCACACAGGTGAGAAAGCTTGTAAGTGTAATGAATGTGGCAAAGCTTTCAGCCAAAGTTCATATCTCATCATCCATCGAAGAATTCATACTGGGGAGAAACCCTATGAGTGTAATGAGTGCGGGAAAACCTTTAGCCAAAGCTCAAAGCTTATAAGACACCAGCGAATCCACACAGGAGAGAGACCTTATGAATGTAATGAATGTGGGAAAGCGTTCAGGCAGAGCTCGGAGCTGATAACCCATCAGAGAATACATAGTGGAGAGAAGCCCTATGAATGCAATGAGTGTGGAAAAGCCTTCAGTTTGAGTTCAAACCTCATTAGACATCAGAGAATTCACAGTGGAGAGGAACCTTATCAGTGTGTTGAATGTGGCAAAACATTCAAAAGGAGCTCAGCCCTTGTTCAGCATCAGAGAATCCACTCTGGGGATGAGGCTTACATATGTAGTGATTGTGGGAAGGCTTTCCGGCACAGATCAGTCTTCATGCGCCATCAGAGAGTCCACACTGGAAAGTGACTGGTGAATACAGTGAATATTGTAAATACTTCTGTCAGATGTTTATCTTCGTTAGTCAAAAGGGTTTACTTTGAGCAAGACTCCATGAAGGTTGTAAACTCCTAGGTCTCACGTCAGTGTGACTTTATGCAGCACCCCCCAGTGCGCATGCACATTGTCCCTTGAAAGCTTTTCCTGTAACTAGTCAGAACAGCAGATGGAAGAACCATTGCATCCTCCTTTTCTCTTACCATTAGGAATACTCAGGAAATAGGAAAAATGGGACTTGCATGGAAACCTCATTTTCCAGGAGAATGTCATGAAGCGGGTAAGCTCTGACTGTGTCTGATCGCTGGTGTGCCAGGTTTGGGGGACAGTGTGGACAATATGAGGGACATTTTGTCTCAGGAATGCACTGATCACTTAAGAACAGTGACAGGACAGCAGACAGATGGGGAAATAGTTTCATCAGTGATTTAATGAGCCCAGGGCCGGCCAGAAGTGAGACCATAATACAGATTAATTTATCCAGCAGTTCTTTTTGGGTGCTTTTTTTGTGGTAGGAACTAGGTATAATGGAGAATAAAAACATTTTGTACAGTTTAATCGGTAGGGCAAACCAGCAATGGCACTGGTACGATCAGTGCCACGTGACATTAAGGAGTCCCTAACCCAGCTTTGGTCAAGGAAAAACGATCTGAAGGATGAGGGGGAACACAGACGCAGGTCCAGAAGGAAGTCTGAGAAATTAAAAGTCCCCTTTGTGTGGACCATGCCGGGTGAGTTCTTGGTGGAGTGGAGTCAGGTTTGTAAGACGTGTGGGTGCAGCCAGTCTCCTAAGCAGTGCCTGCAGTAAAAGAGGAGCCAGCGGAGAAGTTAGTTCATAGAAAAACCCTGGAGTCCTTGGACAACACGGTGGGGCGTTTTGTCTTCGGTGTGACCCAGAAAAAGGGTTAATAGTTTCCGTGCCCTACCTGTAGGCTAGACCTTTCGGGGGCCAGAAGGGGGCCAGAAGGACCCCAGCCTGGAGGTTGAGAGTCTGTCCGAGAGAGGACATCTTTGATTCTTACCAATAAGACTGACAAAGCTGCTATCAACTTCCTCCCACCTTCCAGTGCTCTGGGTCAGAAGCTGCCATGGCTTCCATATCATTGGGGGCCGCATTCCCACAGTTCCTAGTGCACTGCCTTGGGCTCAGGTGCTGAAAAATACATCAGTTGCTGGGTCTGTGACTCATTCTCCAAGCACCTCACACACGGTTAGTTTTGTCCCAGCAGCAGCATTCGGACTTCATGAATTCTGTTGAGGACAAAGCTAAAGGGAAGTTGTAATGAGTTGAGTGTAATGAGTTAAATTGAGTTGAATGTCTGTAGAAAAAATTTCAAGCTGTTCCCAGCCGTGCCCCAGCCAGAAACCAAGGATGTGAACAAAGATGGGTAACTAGCCATAACACCAAGTTTACATCTGTGTGTCAAGACCCTGAATAGACCTTGTAATTGTAACCAAGAATGTTTTGGATATTTGTGGTTTGTGGTTTCTGTGAATAAAAGTTTGCTTAGCACCAAGGCTGTTGCTGCTGCAGGCGAGATTGCTTGCGGTAGACAGCTGGCCAGCTCATTCAATAAATCCCTGCGTGCTGCTAATTGGAGTCGGTGATCTTATTCTCACGAATGTTGGTCCACAACACAGTGACAACAGAAAGCAACAGTCATGGTCCATCCAGAGATTCCCATCTGAGGGAGTTGGCAGGGAAAGTACCCAAGACTGGTACTTCAGTACACTGTGGAAAGGAGTATAGGCTAGCCAGGAACAGAAAAACATGTTATTCAAAATATCTAACAGTTATAACTCGCCAAAAATAGAAACCAATGGGCATCTAGAATCTTGTGCAGAGGATAAATAGAGATGTAGTACTCCAGTTGGGGCATACGCAGATGAGCATGTATTAACCAGCAGGAATGGCAGGAGGGCTAACTGCTCAAGCTTAGAATGAAAAAAGAGAGAATCATTTGGGAAAGATGGTAAAATGTAACAAGAGCTAGTCAACTTCTGTTTTCTTCCACAGAGAAAGATCCAAACTGAAAGGGTAGGACAAACTAGGGATGATACACCATCTATTACAGAAGGAGGATATTCTTTACACAGAGAGTTCTTACACAGATCAATAAGAAATGCAATAGGTACTTGGTCGGGCTTTGTGTATGTGTACTTGTTATTTCTCAGACGCCTGCAGGAGACCAGTCATTGTCACTTAGAAGAGAAATGTGCCTAAAGGCTGGTGGACCTTAATTCCCCTGAATAGTGGGGGAGCCATTCACCCATCGTTTAGATGGAGACTTTGATAGTTAAAGCAGCCCTCCACCTCTGTTACTGATATGTAAATTATTGTTGCCTCTTTGTCCTTGGAGTTTCATGCCCTTAGGATAAGGATGTGGTTGTTTTCCCCTTTGCCTTAATAAAGGCTTTGAGCAAGACCTGTGTGGTGGGCAGTCTTACCCACTAGAGGTAAAGATGCCACGCCTGGTCCCCATTATTCCAAATTAATTATCTTCTAGTCTCTCTTCATTTTGCGGGCGGCCTCCTTCAGAACTCGAACTTGAACGGGAACCCTGAACCATGCGGGATGTGTAAGGGGCTCCCGCAGACGCCCATATTTTGCAGACGAGGAATGAAGGCTTAAGATCACTGCTTACTCTGTGTCATGTGGCTACACAGTGGTGAGGTTAGACTGAACCAGGCGGTAGGAATCCAGAACCCTTCTGTCTCTATACACTGTCTCCCCATTAGAAAGTCAACAGAAAAAAAGCTTTCATTTTTTAAATAGGCAGATCACAAAAGCATGAATTCAGTGCACACAAAGTGTTCAGCCTTGCTGGAATTAAAAACACTATATTGAAGCAAGAATTGAGATGTCCCTCACAAAACTAACAACAGTTCAGGGGAACTGGGACTCTAATGTTGCAAGTGGGATGTGAGTAGATACTGTCTCTGGCAATCAAACCAGAAGCCTTAAGCACTGCCTTTTGACTTTCAAATTCTACCTATAATTGTATGCTTCAGAAACAGCAGGAATGTATACAGTCTTAACAGTGATGTTGATATCAAATGACAAAGCATTAATATGTAAAAGACAATTATGTACAGTATGATTTCCATGTAAAAATATATGCATTAAATACTGGAAATAAATCTTAAAGTGCTATACTGGCTCGCTGAGTGATGACATTATAGATCATCTCATTTTCTCATGCTTTTCTGTGTCTTCCAAATTTTCTTGCAATAAATACAACTTCTAAAATTAGAGAAAAAGGTATGAAAAGGAGTGGAAGCCCAGGGTAGTTGAGAAATATTAAGAAAAGCACATACTTTCCATAGCATCTCTTCCAAGTCCTAGGAGATTAGCTAACTTGTTAACTCGGCTTGTGACTCCCTTGTTGGTCGATGACAATGGTAGGCATACCCATCTCACACTAATATATACACAGTGTCTTCTACCAATTATACATCTGCAGGTGTGAACTATTTGCATGAAGGAGATTTACAGGTAAGAAAAGAAGCCTTGATGCGGAAATCTTTGTTCTTGCTAGTTCTTTTCCATTCATTCTGCAGCTATAAGCAAGTCACTTGACAGTCTGGACCCTCAGTTTAAAGGAGCTGAAGTAGATCAGAGCTTCAACACTCTACGTGTTTAAAAGGGGGGTGGGGGACACCACTGTAAGCTAGATGTCAAAGGTAACTTTTTCCCTTCACCAGCTGGATGGAAAGCAATTCATGCCTTTCCCTGTGCTCAGGCCTGTTTCTTTTGGGATAGAGGCAGTCCAGGGGAGAACAACGTTTACCTTAAGTGGATCTTGCACAACAGATTCCCATGTTTTATTTTATTTTATTATGGATAGGAAGGGGGAGGGAGGGAGAGAAACATCAATGATGAGAATCACCGACTGGCTGTCTCCTGCATGCCCCCTACTGAGGACCAAGCTTGCAACCTGAGTGTGCCCTTGGCTGGAATTGAACCTGGGACCCTTTAGTCCATAGGCCAATGCTCTATCCACTCAGCCAAACCAGCTAGGGCCAGATTCACAGATTTTAAAAGATAATGTACAGCCCGGCTGGTTGAGCATCGACCCATGAACCAGGAGGTCACGGTTTGATACCCGGTCAGGGCACACACCCAGGATGTGGGATCGATTCCCAATAGGGGGTGTGTAGGAGGCAACCAATCAGTGATTCTCATCATTGATGTTTCTATCTCTCCCTTCCCCTTGCTCTCTGAAATAAAAACATTTTAAAAAAGAAAAAAGATAATGTGCACTTTAGATAAGGTGCTTAATATCAGTTTCCTTTCTCTTCCCTTCTCCCTCATTTCCAGAGGCTTCTCTCTCATGTCCAGCTGAGAGGTTTAGAAATTAAGCGAATCTGACCTTGGTCTCTCCAAGCAGCTGCCCTATGAACTCCTTTGCTTCTCTTGCCCATAAAGTGAATCCTCAGACCACAGGCGGCTGCCAGGTAGATTGTCTTCCCATGGAGAAGACCTGACCAGGAGAGCATTTCTGCAAAATGAGGAGGAAAGGTGAGCTCCGTGGGCAGACCCCACTTGTGCCCACCCACCGCCTGCTTTTCATGGGCCAGAACCTGACATTGCTACTCAAACTTTGTCACTGGCAGCTGGCTTATTGGCTGGTCACAGATCTAAAGGGTCATGGGCTTTTTTCCTGCACAGGTGTGGGCCTACTGAGGGAGGGGGAGGCCATGGCAATTGCCGCAACTCTTGCTCTGAAAGGTGCGCGCGCGCGCGGGGGTGTGTGTGTGTGTGTGTGTGTGTGTGTGTGTGTGTGTTTCAAGAGGCTACTTGTTGCCCGGCTGGCATGGCTTGGTGGTTGAGCAGCAACTTATGAACCAGGAGGTCATGGTTCATTCCCAGTTGGGGCATATACCCAGGTTGCAGGCTCAATCCCTAGTGTGGGGCGTATAGGAGGCAGCTGATCAATGATTCTCATATTTGATATTTCTATCTCCTTCTCCCTTCCTCTCTGAAATCAATAAAAATATATTTTCTGAAAAAGAGGCTACTTGTTCTCACTCCTATGGTCTTTAGACCCCAAGTGTAGCTAGTGAACTGCTGCCCCAGGGACTCGCTGCCAGTCTCCAGACACTTCCTGGCCCCGGGAATAAAAGCAAAGAACACCAATACCCTGACCTCTTCCCACAACTCCTCCCCCATCTCCCAGCACAGCTCCAATCATATGCTTGTGCTCCTTACTCCTGAGGGAATAATTTCAAAGCACAACTTCAAAGTCAAATTTTATTACATCTTGCATTACATTCATTCTATTGCTAAACAGGTGAAGTATAAATGTTAAAAATCCTATGGTCACTAAAAATGATTTCCCAAACAAGATTTTTACCAAAAAAAAAAAAAAAAAATTATTGTTGGGATAAAAAAAAAACTAACAGAAAATACTCCAAAATGTTAACAATGTTCCTATGGGAAGTGGGATTGTGGGCGATTTATACTTCCTCATTTTCTGTATTATCAATATGTACAATTCACAATCAGAAAAAAACTATTAAATGATATTAAAAACATGAAATCAGGTGATCATCATCTATTTTATTTTTTAAATATATTTTATTCATTTTTCAGAGAGGAAGGGAAAGGGACAGAGAGTCAGAAGCATCGACCAGCTGCCTCCTGCACACTCCCTACTGGGGATGTGCCCGCAACCAAGGTACATGCCCTTGACCAGAATCGAACCTCGGACCTTTCAATCCACAGTATGATGCTCTATCCACTGAGCCAAACTGGTTAGGGCGATCATCATCTATTTAAAAAGGCAACTATCGACGCAAAGGCTCTGGGAGGCAGGAGGGGGTGTGTGGGGGGGAGGGGGTCACCCTGACCCCGGCCGGTCTGGCTCCCGGACTCCCATGCTATGGCCAGGAGCTGAGGCGTGAGCTGGAGCCCAAGCTGAGAGTTCAACCACTGGGACGCAGCCATCCATGGCTTCCGAGAGACAGAAAAGTCCCGCTGGGCAGAGGCAAGCCGGGCCATCCTGCAGCGCGTTCAGGTAGCCGCCTTTGGCCCAGGCCAGACCCTGCTGTCCCCAGTGCACGTGCTGGACCTGGAACCTCAGGGCTACATCAAGCCACACGTTGACAACATCGAGTTCTGCAGAACCACCATCGCTGGCCTGTCCCTGCTGTCCCCCAATGTCATGTGGCTGGTACACACCCAGGAGCCTGGGGAGTGGCTAGAACTCTTGCTGGAGCCATGCTCACTGTACATCCTTAGACTAGAGACTCTGCCCGTTATGACTTCTCCCATGAGATCCTTTGGGATGAAGAATCCTTTTTGGGGGGACTTTGGGTTCCCCGAGGCCCACGCATCTCTGTGATCTACCGTTCCCTCCCTGAGGGGGTAGGACCAGGGGAGCCTGGGCAGCCACCCCCAGCCTGCTGACCCCTAGGCCCTTTGCCCAGCTTCTCAGGGACACTACTTGTGAATAAAGCTAGGAAATGGAAAAAAAAAAACACAAAAAGGCAACTATCCATTTGAAGTCTTCAGACTTCTGATTGGCGTCACTTAATGGTAATCCCTCAACCTTTGGACATGAGACTCTCGCCCCGAGTTCACCATCCCTTTTACCCACAACAGCTTTGATCAAGTCTTCAGAAGCGACAGTATCTGGAAGGGAATCAGGACATGATCGGAGAGGAATCAAACTCTCTCTTAGGTGTTAATTGCTGAAGGCGATTATGTGTTAACTAAAACCACCAAAACAAAAACTAGCAGAGTCGGGCTTTGAGGAATCTGAAGGGGTAATTCAGCAAGTAGCTTAGCATCCGGAAGCCTGGTGATGAGAGGGAACAGGGAGTGAGGAATAGTGGAGCCTGGGAAGGCAGACCTTATTCCTATGCTCCTGCCAGCTTCCCATTTCCAGTCCCTCTAGCGTGCAACATGTTTTCTTTCTCTGGTGCGTGTCCATGCCTTTTGCCGTAGGACACACAGTCTTCTGTCACACAAATCCCCTGAGAACTTCAAGAGCGCGTAGGTCCCTCTGGGTCTGGGATCGGCTACCCGACTCGGCGATCGTAAATAGGAAATGTCCTCGCTTCTGAACCAGGGTCTGTAAGAACCACGCCCTTGTTCCCGTCCGAGTCCTCACCAGAAATGCCCTCTAACGCTCATGGTTTCTGTTCATGACAACATCTGTATTCTCTAAGATGAGAGGGCATTTCCCACTGTCCTTTCCACTTCTTTCCGAGCCCCCTCCAGAATCGCCATTCATGTCCATATTTCTACTAACAACCTCCTCGAGGCATCCTAGGAATGTTTTCCTATCATGAGCCTTAAAACTCCTCTAGCCATTACCCCATTTCCAATACACATCTGCGTTCCTGGGTGTTTGTTACAGCGGCACCCCGCTTCTGGTCCCACAGAGTGGCCTCATGCGACAGGAACGTGTTCTCACAGCTCTGGAGGTTAGAAGTCCAAGACAAAGGTGCCGGCAGGGCCATGCTCCCTGCGAAGGATCCGCCCCCTGCCTGTCCCTAAGCCTAATGGCTGCGACCATCCTTGGTTCTTTGCCTTGCAGGTGCGTCACTTCAGTCTCTGCCTCCATGCCCACGTGGCACCTCTGCTCTGTGCCTGAATTTGCCTTTTCTTATGAGGACACCCGTGGTTGGGTTAGAGCCCAGGTTAATCCAGTATGACCTCGTCCTCGGCTGATGACATCTACAAAGATCCTACTTCCAAATAAAGTCACATTTGCAGGTACCAGAGCGTAGGAGTTCAACATATATTTTTCCAGGGACACAGTTCAACCTACAACATTGTGATAAAGACAAACCAAGTGTTGTTTAAACGGCTGTGACTCGATTTTCAGTTACTTAGAATGGAAGGCTTTTCCTACTGATGCCAACGACCTCATCGATTGAAGATACGGGAAATGACCTGATCTGAATTCAACTTTAAAGGTCTTAGGGAAGTCTGGTGTTTCTTTGGGAACTCCAATATTTCCATTTCTGAACCTGATTTTTCAACACTGGCTCTGTGTGTGTGTGGTTTTTATTTTATTTTTATTTTTTTTTTATTTTTAAAAATATATTTTATTGATTTTTTTTGATTTTTTTTTTTTTTTTACAGAGAGGAAGGGAGAGGGATAGAAAGTTAGAAATATCAATCAGCTGCCTCCTGCACACCTCCAACGGGGGATGTGCCTGCAACTAAGGTACATGCCCTTGACCAGAATCGAACCTGGGACCCTTCAGTCCCCAGGCCGATGCTCTATCCACTGAGCCAAACCTGTCAGGGCTGTGTGTTGTTTTTTTTAAAATCAAACTCAATTGGACACACACGTTAACATGCGTGAATCTTGGAGCACCAGGCCAAATATATTTATATAATTATCCTATATAATAAAAGGCTAATATGCAAATCAACTGAATGGTGGACGGACCATTCCCTAGCTGCCCGTGTCAGTGTGCTCCCACAGGGGGCCTCTCCCACTTCCAAGGCAGTGCTAGGGACCTCTTAGGGGGTGTCCGCCCGGTGTTCCCAAACTTTAGGCCGGACTGAGGGACCACTCCTCCTCCCCCCAGTGCACGACTGTCATGCTCTGGGCCATATATATATATATATATAATTTTTATTTTACTTCAGGGAGGAAGGGGTGTGCACTTGACCGGAATCAAACCCAGGACCCTTCAGCCTGCAGGCCAAACCAGCTAGGGCCCCACTGGCCTTTCCTGATGGCAGAGGAGACCGGCTGCTTTCCTGGAAACGCGGGGGTTAACCGCGAGGTCTCGGTTGTCACTCTTGCTGCTCCAATGCAGCCGCGCACCCGAGGGCTCCCGTCCGCCTCTGCGTCCCTGGGGCCGAGCAACGGGCCTGTTCCCAAGGCCCCCGGGGCCTCCGAGGCCCTGCAACGCTGGGGGCGGGGGCAGGAGGAAAGGAGACTGGAGCGCGCGCGGGGGCAATCGAGGGAGGCAAAGGGAGCAACTGAGGGAGAGCCTACCCCGCCCTGGCCGCTTTCCCGGGAGGCGTTTTCCCACATGCACGTCAAGAACCGGCAGACGGGCCAGGGTCTGTCCCCGCTCCCAGGCCCGTCGCTACGGCTGAGCTGGGCCAGCTCTGGGCTGCGGGCCTCCGCGCACGCGCGGCCGTTAAACCTCGGCCGCCTCCCGCGCCAATCCCACGCCGCCCGGCGCGTGCGCGGTGCGCGCGCAGCCATAGAGCTGGGGCCCGCCCGCCTCCTAGAGCGGCCCGAGTTGGTGCGCGCGCAGCCATAGAGCTGGGGCCCGCCCGCCTCCTAGAGCGGCCCGGGTCGGGGCGGTGGGCTCGCGAGAGGCGTAGGCTCGCGGGGGATCCCGCCTCGGAAGCGGCGTCTCCGCGTTGCCAGGGAGCCTCGTGCGCTTTCCGGAGGCCCCGGGGGTCTCGAGGCCGCCGGGGTCGCCCCCGAGCGCGGCTCCGAGGCCCGGCGAGCTGGATCGGTCGGTCCTTGCCGGCCCTTGGCTTCCTTGAATGAATACCGGAACCGGGTTGGAGGGGGTCAGGACGTGGATGCGCCGTGCCGGGAGGAAGAGAAGGCGGGTGGTGCGGGGGCCCGACCAGGGCTGCAGTGGCGACTACGACGGGAAGCGCGTAGCGCGGTGTCCGGACTTTCCAGCTCGGCCTTCCGTGGCTGCCACTAACCCAACGGGGCTTGCAGGTGGCTAGGCTGGGCGTGGGGCGTGCACGTCCCGGGGGGAACGCCTGGCGCCCGGGTGTGCGAGAGGATGCTTAGTGCGTGCAGGCAGGAGGTTTTGTTTCCTCCTCCGTCTCTTGTGCATCTAGAGGACGTTTTTGGTTTTCGGCTCCGCAGGAATTCGCTCCCCAGCGCGGTGTCCAGTGGCCTCCGGGCCCGACCTGGACCAGAACAGCCTCCCGAGGCCACGCTGACGCTCCGGGCGCTCCTGGGGGTCGGGGCCCGTCGCAGCCCATGGAGCTACGGCTCAGCCCCGAATCTCAAGACCACCAGCTCCTGTCCGGTGAGAAGCAGTACTCTCTCTCCCTCTCCCCTTCCCTCCTCCCCCCCTCTCTCTGTGGTTTTGGGGTGGGGGTGTTACGTTGCTATGTCAATGTGATTGGTATTCTTTTTTTTTTCTTTTTTTTAAATATTTTTATTGATTTTTTTTTTATAGAGAGGAAGGGAGAGGGATAGAGAGTGAGAAACGTGGATCAGCTGCCTCCTGCACACCCCCTACTGGGGATGTGCCTGCAACCAAGGTATATTCTGGCCCTTGACCAGTATGGAACCTGGGACCCTTCAGTCCACAGGCGGGCGCTCTATCCACCGAGCCACACCTGCCAGGGGGTGACTGGTATTCTTCATCGCCCACTCTTCACTGTTAGGCAGCACCAGCTCTGCAGCACTGTGAGTCACGTGACTTTATTGTGAATTCTGGCAACCAAATTCTCATGGAACGCCTTCCTCTCTAAGTCTTCAAATCATCTTTCTGTTTAATATCTTTCTTTTTTTAGATATTTAATATTGAATATATAATTGAATTATATTGAATATTAAATATTAATAATTTTTATTGCTTTCAGAGAGGAAGGGTAAGGGAGAGAGAGAAACATCAATGATAAGAGAGAATCATTGATTGGCTGCATCCACTACCCAGACATGTGCCCTTGACCGGAATCATACCCGGGACTCTTCAGTCCACAGGGCGACACTCTATCCAATGAGCCAAACCAGTTAGGGCGCAAGTTACTTGTTTTTTTATGATTCTGTTTCCTTATTAGTATAAGTACATACTAATTCATGTCTTGGAGGTTATTTTAAGGATCATGTCTGTCTATTACTCCAGAAAAAGGGAACTCAAAACAATGCCCTAAAAGATCAGGCATTTTGAAGCATGTTATTTCCTTTGGTTCTGTAGGTCATCGAGTTGGGGGGTTCAGCTGGGCAGTTTTTTTCCTCAGGTCTTGCCTGAGATCCTCATGCATCATCCAGTGGCTCAGCTAGGGCGGGTCTAAGCTGGTGTCAGTTACATACATCTGGCTGTTGGTGCTTTCTATGGCTTGAGCCATGCGTCTCCAGCAAACTAGCCCAGACTCTTTCCAGGGAAGCTAGTTTCCAAACTCAGACAGAGGCCAAGCCCTGGGAGGCAAAGCACTTTCTAACCTGTTTGTGTTATATTTGTTAGTATGTCATTCACCAAGCAAGTCACATAACCAGTTCCAAAAGTCATTGTGGGTGAGAACTACACAAGGATTTAGATCCTGGGGGACAGGATTCATTGGGGCCCATCCTATTTAATAAAAGCCTAATATGCAAATCAGCTGAACAGCAGAACGACTGGTAGAATGACTGGTCACTATGACATACGCTGACCACCAGGAGGTAGATGCCCAACGCAGGAGCTGCCCACAGGCCCCAGGCCAGCCCAGGCGGGTGCCAGCAATGCCCCCGCCCCCTCATCCCAATCGCCCCGCTGGTCCCTTCCAAGACGGGCCTCCCAATCACTCCTTCAGTCACCCCAAAGATTGGCTTTGATTGCCTGCCAGGCCTAGGGACCCTACCCATGCACGAGTTTCATGCCCTGGGCCTCTAGGTCTCATCTTTCCTGAGAATCACTGGGCCCCCTCCTTGAAGTTTTACATCCTATATAATAGAAGGGTAATATGCAAATTGACTCTAACAGCAGAACGACTGGGAATGACTAGTCACTATACACACACTGACCACCAGGGGGCAGACGCTCAATGCAGGAGCTGCCCCTGGTGGTCAGTGCACTCCTACAGGGGGAGCTCTGCTTAGCCACAAGTCAGGCTGACGGCTGCCAATACAGTGGTGGTGGTGGGAGCCTCCTTCCTCCTCAGCAGCACTGAGGATGTCCAACTACAGCTTAGGCCTACTCCCCACTAGCAAGTGGACATCCCCTGAGGGCTTCCAAGCTGCCAGAGGGATGTCTGACTGTCAGCTTAGGCCTGATCCCCTGGGGAGCATCCATTTGTTTCTCTTAGAGTGCATATAAAATAACATTTTTAATTATAGAGTTATATACAAAAGTGCATTTATAAAATGTAGAAAGACACAAAACAAAGTTTCAGTAACCTGCAACTCCATTGAGAGATAATCACTGCTAACACTTATGTATCCTTCAAATAATTTACTTAACTATTCAACAAATACTTATTGTTGATAAATGCTTATTAATAAGATCATAGCTTATTATTGTCCATCTATTATTAGTTATTGAGAGGGTTTACTCTCTGCCAAGCACTGCTCTAAGTGTGGGGAGTATAGCAGTGAACTGAACAGACAAGACTTTACCCTCAAGGAGCTTACATTCTAGTGGGGGAAACAGGAAATAAATAAATATACAGTATAGTAACAAGCAGTAATAGGGGTTATGGAAAAAATAAACCAGATGTATCAGTCAGTATTCTAGGAGAAGACAGTGGGCTCATTCCATTGGGGTAATTCAAAGTTTCATGAAAAAGATGGGCAGGGTTACAGAAATCAACAAGGGATGGAGAACAGCCTGGAGACAAGGATGAGCAGTTATTCCCTTTAGGCCTTAGTTACAAGGGGAGAGGTTGATTACCAGATCCTGGAGGAGGTAGCTATAGGATAGAGCTGCCCAATAGGAGCTGTTTCCTTTGCTAAAAGAAACACAACTGCTTCCAATTCCTGGCCCAGGAAGAGGGAAGCCAGGATGTAGGGTAAACAACTCATCCCAGTTTGCTTAGGATTTAGCACTGAAAGTCCCACATTCTGAGTAGCTCCTCTGTTGGGGGCAAATCAGGGAAATTGGTCACTCGACGATTCTCCCACTTTTGGCTAAATTTAATTGCAAACCAGAGGCATAGAACTGCAGCAAGGGATGTGCAGAAGACAGCTGATGGATGTTTCTCATTGATGTTTCTAATTCTCTATCCCTTCCCTTTCCTCTCTGTAAAAAGTCAATAAAATAATATATTTTTAAAAATTCAATGGAGCACTCATTGTGCCTACCATCACAGGATCTGGTATTGTTGGGCAAGGAATGGCCTCCTCAAAAATCAACTCAAATGAGATTTCTGACCCTACCTCTCTGACCTCTGATTTACACTCCCTTAGTAAGGCAGTTTGGTGAGTAACTGACCAAAGTTTGGCTGACTCAAAAAAGGGCTTATGCATTCTTGGCCAATTCGTTGTTAATAATAAGGACAAAAGAGATGGAGGAGTATTTATAGACATATTTTTTTTTATAATTTTGGATTCTGTCTTGACTATTTCTGGGGACGATGCCCCTTTCTTTACCCTAATAATAGCCTCTGACCAGCCTGGTTGGTATACCCTCTCAGGCTGGGCACTGCTGCCTCCTCCATTCACTCCAACTCTTTCACCCTGCTTACCTTACAAATGTTCATAAATTGTTTATGTCTCAGCTCTAATTTAGTCTAACTTTCCTAGTCACTGTGATTAATTTTGGTATTCTCAGATCTCCTGTGACAAACATACACAGATCAAGTTTGGTAAGCCACTTCTCTAACTGAATATTGTGGTCCACTACCTCTTGAGTTTTCCTAGTTTCCCTCTCAGGATAATTTTGGGTTTTGCACACTCCCATATTGTGATGACATCTGTTTCACTTGAAGCTTTCTTACAGTCTCGAGAACACATTCCATTTGAAATTTTTTTATTGTTCTAGATGGTGAGACCAAGACCAAAATTGGAGAGCTGGCTCTAGAGGAAGAAATCACAGCAGACACTGGACCATTGACTACAGAGTCTGACAAGCCCAGAGACGATGTTCTTCCCCAGGATTCTGAACATAGCTGTGATGAATGTGGACAGAGCTTTGCTTTGAGTACAGGCCTCACTAGGCATCAAAGAAGCCATTGGGAGAAACCCTATGAATGTGATAAGTGTGGGAAGGCCTTTAGTGTGAGCTCAGCTCTGGTTCTGCATCAAAAAATTCATACTGGGGAGAAATCCTATCCTTGCCATTGGTGTATTAAAAGTTTCCGTCGGAGCTCGGACCTTATTAAACATCAAAGAGTCCACACTGGTGAAAAACCTTATAAATGTGATGAATGTGGGAAAGCTTTCAGTCAGAGCTCAGATCTTATTATACATCAGAGAATCCACACAGGAGAAAAACCCTATCAGTGCAGTCACTGTCGTAAAAGTTTTAGCCAGCGTTCAGACCTGGTTAAACACCTGAGAATCCATACTGGAGAGAAGCCTTATACGTGTAACCAGTGTAACAAACACTTTAGTCAGAGTTCTGATGTTATAAAACATCAAAGAATCCACACTGGTGAAAAACCATATAAATGTGATGTGTGTGGGAAAGCCTTCAGTCAGAGCTCTGACCTTATTCTACATCAGAGAATCCATACTGGGGAGAAACCATATCCATGTGATCAGTGTAGCAAAAGTTTCAGTCAGAACTCAGACCTTATTAAACATCGAAGGATCCACACTGGAGAGAAACCCTATAAATGTAATGAATGTGGGAAGGCTTTTAATCAGAGCTCAGTCCTTATTCTGCACCAGAGAATCCACACTGGGGAGAAACCCTATCCGTGTACTCAGTGTAGCAAAACATTCAGCAGACTTTCAGATCTTATCAATCATCAGCGAGTTCACACCGGAGAGAAGCCTTACCCATGTGACCTGTGCAATAAAACGTTTAGCCGGAGATCAGATCTCGTGAAGCATCATAGGATTCACACGGGTGAGAAACCCTATGAATGTGATGAATGTGGGAGAACCTTCAGTCAGAGCTCCAACCTTATCTTACATCAGAGAATCCACACTGGAGAGAAACCCTATCCGTGCAGTGACTGTTCTAAAAGCTTTAGTCGCCGTTCAGACCTTGTTAAACATCGAAGAATCCACACTGGAGAGAAACCATATGCATGTAATCAGTGCAATAAAAGTTTCAGTCAAAGCTCGGACCTCACTAAACATCAGAGAGTGCACTCTGGGGAGAAACCATATCATTGCAACAGCTGTGAGAAAGCCTTCAGTCAGAGTTCTGACCTTATTCTTCATCAGAGAATTCACACTGGAGAAAAGCCATACCCATGCACACAGTGCAGCAAAAGCTTCAGTCAGAAGTCGGACCTTATCAAACACCAGAGAACCCACAGCAGGGAAAGGCCATACAGATGCAATGAGTGTGGGAAGGCCTTCAGTCAGTGCTCAGCTCTCAGCCTTCATCAGAGGATCCACACTGGGGAGAAACTGTATTGGTGTGATCAGTGTGGCAAAAGCTTTAGTCGGCGCTCTGATCTCATTAACCATCAAAAATCCCCCAACAGTGAAAAGCCATATAGATGTGATACCCTTGGGGAAGACTTCAGCAAATGTGCTGATGTTACTGAACATCAGAGAAGCCACACTGGGGAGGAGCCCCACCCGTGGACTCAGTGCAGCAGCAGTTTCACCCAACTCTCAGAACTCGCTGATCATGAGAAAGTCCATTCTTGCCAAGACCATCCAAATGTGATGAACGTGAGAAAACCTTTAGTGTACACACCAACTTTATTCAGTACCAGAGACACAACACTGGAAAAAAGCTTGTGAACGCTATTGATGATTATGTAAAGGTTTTCATCAGTGCTCAACTCTTGTACTACATTAAGAAAAAAAACACCCACAGTGCAGAGAAAAACATTGATTCAATTGTTATGATGAAGGTTTAACTCAGAGAAATTCTGAGGAGGAATCCCGTGTGTTTGGGGGAAATGTTAAATGTGAATAAAAATTTTACTAAATGTCAGCAACAATGGAAATTTGTATCTGCTACAATGTGAGAAAATCTCTAGTTTATCAAATACAATCCACAAGAGGGGAGTTTTAAAGTATTAAGAACCTTACCAGGTATTGTAAAAATCAGTGTTGTGGGTATGCAATCAGAACTTAGAAAATATATCAGTATTATAACCTGAAATCTTTAGTGAGCCCAAATTACCTATCACATATCAAAGAAGTTATTTTAGATAATGAAGGGAAACCTTAAAATTCCATCCATATTTGATACTCACTCTGGTATCATACTTATCTGCTGACAGCTGGAGAGTGCTACCTTTTGCTAATGATAGTACTCAATCAGTGTATGAACATTTGATGCTATTCTGATACTAAATTTATTAACTACAACTCCAGTGCCCCATTTTCTACAAAAAAAAAAAAAAGTTTTTGTGGCCTAGTTTTTGTTTTCCTAGTGAGGAGTTTTTAAGTTCCTGTGATGTACACAGCAAATACGGATTTATTTTACTCTCAATAATGAAGCCTATAAGCTTTAGTGGTTTGAAATAAGTTCTTTAATACTACCATTTAATTACAGCTTAAATATGTGAAACAATAAAAAAAGAATTTCATGTCAAAGTGTGATGATTTCTCTACTACATTTATCTCGCCATCTATAAATTGAACAAAATTATAGCTAAATACCCCGTGACTAATTTGTGTAGCATATTCCGTATAAAAAAAATACCCACTGATTTTTTAAGTGGCAACGTTCATCAGATATTTGATTTCTGACATGCCTATTGATAATAGGCTGCATATATGCAAAGTTTTCTACTGAAATATAGTTGTTTTTTTTAAATTTCTAATTGTCCTGGTATTAACCATTTGTTAAAATTATGCTATCATATATTTTGAATATATACCATAATTATCTAATTACTATGTCAACCTAACAGGCATTGTCAAATTACAATGTGCAAGGCATTATTTGTTAAGGCTTTATAGTCTACACAAAGTTTATATACAAAGGTTTGTGTACTGTCCCAACAAAGCATATATTATTTTTTTAAACCTATTTTTTTTATTTTTTAACTGTATTTTAATGATTTTTACAGAGAGGAAGGGAGAGTCCTGCCGTCAAACTTATGGAAATAATGACTGGAACATGTACTTAAAAGAGTAGAAGTAAAAGACAGTTGAAAAAAAAAAGACAGTTGAGTGTGATAGTAAACAAACAGGCACTTAAACTTCCTGGGGTTTAGTGTCATCTAAGGAGTACTAGAGCCTTAACTGGATTGGCTCAGTGGATAGAGCATCGGCCTGGGGACTGAAAGGTCCCAGGTTCGATTCCAGCCAAGGGCATGTACCTGGGTTGCAGGCACATCCCCAAGTTGGGGGCTTGCAAGAGGCAGCTGATTGCTGTTTCTCTCCCATCGATGTTTCTGATTCTATGTCCCTCTCCCTCGCTGTAAAAAATTAATATATATATATATATGTATATATATATATATTTTTTTTTTTTTTAAAGAGTACTAGGTATGGTGGCAGTAGATATATTTCTGCATTTTGCTCTCAAGATAAGGGAAAGCCATTAGGATCTTTGAACCAGGGAATGGCAATGCTCACTTCCCTGCTTTATGAAGTCTAAGATTAAAAGGAAGAAAGAGCAGAAAGGAAAACTATTTGAAAGTCTGGAAATAAAATCATGAGGCCCAGAAGTAGAGGAGCTTGAAGATACTGAAAGGTAAGTTGAGAAATGACTAGGGAGGCAAGTATACAATCAATTCTTGTCTGTTCTTCGGAGAATTTTTTAAAAGTGAAAAAGAATAGGGTAATCAATTTTATATTGAAGTTTCGCCATCTCTTGTGAGTGAAATGTTAACAGCCAACTGTTCACTACACATTTGTCTCCTGTGTCCTACTGGTCAACTCAAGTTCATGAATTTAACATTCATCCAATGATGTTTTCCTCAATTCCCTATCCTGGTGAACTGTTCTACTAAACATTTTTTTTAAGTTCTTGCTTTCCAGATAAAATCACGTAGCTATCCCACACTCCTCACCTTCCCTGTTTTCTAAATATATTAGTCCAGAAAAATGAGTACACAGCAGCATGGAGACTGAGAAGCATCCGTGAAGAAAAAAACAAAGTGGTGTTCTTCAGGCTAAAGGAAATTGCCTATTATGCAAAATATTGCTGATGACTCAAGCAATCCTATATAATAAAAGCCTAATATGCAAATTGTTCCCTCAACTGGGAGTTCAACCAGTTTGACCAGGGAGTGAGGCTGGTGGCAGCAGGCGGCTGGGGGAAGGGAGGTTTCCCAGCTGGCAGCCACGAGAGACCCTACCCATGCACAATTTTTGTGCACTGGGCCTCTAGTATGCCTAATAAATGAGTATCAGAATCAGCAGGACAGAGAGTAGCAAACTCGACTAGAACTTTTTACATAAATTTGTATGATGTAATGTCACACCTCATTCCTGATTTTTTTCCCCTGATCAGTATGGCTAGTTTATCAGTTAGCTTAATCTTTTAAAAAACTAGTTTTATTTCTAAACCTTTTCTATTATTATATTACCTTCAAAAATGTGTAAAAAACATTTTTGAAACTTAAAAGAAACAAGACACTTTGTTCTATTCTCAGCAACTAATCATGTTGCTTCTTTCCTCAAAGGTCAATCATTGTCCCACCACTGGCTAGCCAAGTCTCCCAGGATCTGGCCCTACCCATAACCCTCACCCCACTTTTCTCTCTGGCCTCATCCACCACTTCTCCCTGCCCCTCCCCTATGTTCATTCTGCTGGAGACACACTGGCCTCCTTGCTGTTTCTAGAACAAATGAGGCACTGTTCCCACACCGAGTTCTTGGAACCATGTTCACACGCCTGGAACATCTTTCCTCGTGTCGGCTTGCTTTCTTATACTCACTGGGCGTTCTCAGTGAAACCTTCCCTGAACCACCTGCCTAAATGGCAGTCCTTTCCTCCTTGATTTTCGTATCCCTATTCTCTGATTTATTTTCTCATTATTCACCA
Source organism: Murina feae (assembly GCA_004026665.1). Lineage (NCBI taxonomy): Eukaryota > Metazoa > Chordata > Mammalia > Chiroptera > Vespertilionidae > Murina > Murina feae. The sequence goes on along the minus strand of PVJC01008111.1, from coordinate 21,348 downwards.
AGACATAAAAGGTTTTTTGGTGTTTTTTCTTTTTACTGCCACGTGTAGTTTCCACACACAGGAGCAACAGATGTAAACCCCAGAAGTCTTGGGCTTGACCCATTTCAAATCCACAGGCCTGAGAACCAAATGAGGGCCCCCGAGAACCATGGGAGGGGGATGGAGGTCATGGGAAGGGATTCCTAAGGGTCACATACATAAAACACTTGAGGGGAATGCCCCAAGAACAATGGCTGCAGCATAGATGGCAGCATAATCCCTTCCCATTCCCTGGAATGAAGGATAAGAAGAGAAATTCCTGAAGACATGACTACGTGAAAAGCTTTTCATCCACAGACACTCCCAACATCAACGTTCAGTTATTACTGGTCCGTAAAGTATATGTGTGTGGCGTGTGGTATAGAGTGGAAGTAACAAATGGCAGAGGTTGACAGAGGCCAAATCATGGAAGGCCATGCTAATTTTATTAACCAATATAGTGCATAAAGTATAAGTCTAGAATTTAAAATTACAGAGGTTTCTACAAATCAATAAGAAAATACAAATAACCTATATTAATCAGGACAGAAACCCAATTCAATTATCTTAAACAAGAAAGGGACTTTATTGGCTCACAAAACGTTAAAGTCCGGAGGTAGGGCAGGCTTTAGGCACAGCTGGATCGAGAGCCTCCAGAAAAATGACATCAGAACTCAGTTCCCTGTCCTTTCTGCTAGCCTCTGAGCTTCTCCTCTCTCCCCACATGGTGCACACAGTCAGTCCTCAGTTCCTGGGACCTCCACGAGCCGTGTTGCCAATCATTTCCGCAGTTGGTTGAGGGCTCTCTGTAGCCCGGCTTGAGTCACACACCTATGCTTTCATCACTGCGGCTACGGTAAGGAGCTGCAGAACTCGGAGGCCAGACCTGGTCATGTGTTCAGCTAAGCCCTAAGGAATGGGTTCCCCGCAATAAATAAGGGCTCTGTTACCACAAGATTGGAACAGAGATGCTGTACAAACAAAACAACATACATCCACACAAAACCCAACTGGAAAGCAGGTAGAGGATGTGAGCAATCATGGCAAAACTATAAACGGCCAATAAACATGAAAATAACCTCAACCTTACCATTAATCAGGGAAATGTAATTAAGGATTCTTTTTTTTTTCTTTTTTGCTCATCAGATAGAAGTATCAAGTGCAGGTAAGGCCATGTGGGGAAATGAGTGTTTTCCCTACAGTTGGTAAAATGTAACGTTAGGAAGGCCTTTAGGAAGGCTAAGGTGAGCCTAGCAGGGAGCACACCGCGGATTTAATAATCCACCTTAGACAACTCCATCCTAAAGGAACATTCACACACATGCATAAAGATATATGAAAAAAAATTACTTTGGCAATGTAAGAGCAGGAGAAAAAAATACCTTTAATCATGGTATTTTCATAATATTGAATCCTATTCAACCATTTAGGAAATTTAAAGACCTCAGGAATAGGTTTTTGAAACCAAAAAAAGGCAAGCTATAGAACAGTACATATATGATCCTGTTTATGTAAAAATAGCTTTTATATGCTATGTACATTCAAATGGAGATGTATGGGAAGGGGTCTAGGTAGATGTATACTATACTCTGGGAACTGGAATGTGATTGAAGTGCTGGATGAAACTCTTTGTTCTTATACCTGTATCATTTATGCTTTATACATTGAGCTAGTAGTCATTTATACTTTCATAATTAAAAAAAAAAGAAACATGGGCAAACACAATTCATAATAGGAAATGCAAATGGCCAATAAACATAGGAAGAAATGTTCCTCGTTAATTATCAAAACAAGGAAATAAATTTTGCCGATCAGATTGGTGTGAGTGCTTCTTATTATTGAGAGGTTGTAAACTGCTATAAATTGGTAATCTTTTGGGTGGCGTCTCTTAAAACGCTGAATGTGCACATTCTCTGACCTAAAAAATCCACTTGTATTTATCCTACAGAAATACCCACACAAGCAGCAAAACATATGTACAAGGATCTTAAACATACCTTTATGTATAATAATTTTTAAAAAAGAACAAAATTACCCAGGGGTTGATGAAATAAATAACAGTATATTCATGCAATGGAATAGTATTTGTAGCCATGAAAAACGATGTCTGTATCAAGTTGGGAAGGAGGAGACGCAAATTTCAGAGCAGTGCATGTAAAATGGGGATATGTACCTACCTCATATGCTTGCGGTGAGGATTAAGCGTTAATCCATGGTAAAGCACTTCAAAACAGTGCCTTTATAGGAACCACAAGTGTCGGCTATTAACACATTTTTGCTTAAACTTGTATATGCCTAAGTCTGGAGGAATAACAGACCATGAAATTATCACTTCTAAGACTATGAGAAAGAATGTCCTTTTTCACTTTATATTCTGTGCTATAAAAAATTTTAATGAGCGAATTTAATAGTTTTCATATTTGTTAACTATAAAAGATAAAAACCTATGAACCATAAAAGATAAAATCTAAAATCAAGGTTTAACAGCCACTGCTCATGGCATTGTGGGAAAATCTGTCTGCGGAGTTCACAGAACTAGATTTGAGTGTTAGGTCTACTTGGCCACATGCAAGTCACACCATCTCTGAATCCTGCTTTTTAGGCTACAAATCTAAGTGCAACAGGGAGTGTCTAATCCGATGCCTGGCATGCAGATTATTTCAATACATATAATCCTCCCTTCAACCTACATGAATGCGGTAGACATAGTGCGAAATGATCAAGTGCCAACTGGGTGGGAAGGGAGCTTAACCTCCAAGAAACCCAGAAGTTACCAGTAATGAGCAAACGCTCAGTGGCTACTGGATAGGTAACACTGACTGCTTGTTTGCTAACCAAAAGTTGCCACCGCTTGACAACTGCCAGATCACCATTTCATCAGAGACTGTGCAGCCCCCAGAAATGCTATGATTATCTGGTAGGTATAGATGAAATAATAAATCACTGAATAGTTATTTTAAATCAATTGATTCATTGGGGATATAACCCAATCAGAAGCAGCAAGTACACCAACCACTTCCTTTTCCCATGGACGCATCCAGTCTTTTTGGATCCAGCCATTTTCCCTACCGAGCCTTACCGTAGCCTCAGAATCTTTCCTAAACCAACCCATCGCTATGAGCTGGCAAGACAAACACGTATTTGCCAACTCTAACACTACTTTGTCTAAGCTCTCACATTATACCAAACATCTTTGGCCTTTAAGACAAATCTACCACAATGAAGCTTCTTGGTATACAGAAATGATGTAAGATCTCAAAAAGCATGAAATTTCAGCCACTGAGAGCTTAACCCCTTCTTACCTACTCTGATATTAAGAATCCTGTCTCCCCAGCAGAATTCCAAATATGCCACCTCAAAGCCTACTTGGAAAGAAACCAGTGATAAATCAATCAATCAATCAATCAATCAAGATCATTCCATCTTAGAGCTGAGGAGTCTATACCTTTATTGGACATTAACATATTTCCTCTCAGCCACAGAAAAAAAAGATCCAAACAAAGTCCCTACATTTTCTTGTATAACTTAAAATACATTATGTCATTACTACATATTTATAGTTCAGTAAACCTTAATCTATAAAGCACATTTCTTATAATTATCAGAAAACCTATGAACAAGCCCCATCCTGCCTCGCTTCTCCTCCAGTTGGCCTTGCATTTATTACTATGCTTTTTAATAGACTCATGCAAATTTCACCTTCCATTTTTTAAGTTTAATCCAAGCACCAGTTGTCACCAAAATCTCTGGAACTATGAAACATTTATGCAAAGGGGTCATTTCCACAGTGATGCCCACGATGAAGCCTGTTCTCATATTCTACATTTTAGCTTCCAGAGTTTTCCACTAAACAGTAGAAGCACAGTACTTGGGATTCTCAGCCAAGGAGTATATAACCCTACTACTACAATGTATTACTTTCATATATTTAAAAAATGTGTTAAGACTTAAAATTTTTAAAAAATAGTTCAATCAATTCTGATAGTTAATAAACTAGTTGTTAATAACCTAGTCATTTATTTTTTTAAATAGAACAATCCATTCAAGTTAACATGTAAGTACAACCTCAATGCTAACAGAGATTGATTAGTTTTATAAAACCTACAAACCTACAAACTGATAGAATTTTAGACTCACCTCTGAGGAATGCTGGATTTGGTTAGGGTTAGCAGTTTGAGCTGTCTTCCTTTCCCCCCGAACACCACACCCTGGCAAGAGAACTATGGTTCCCCCAGGACTGCTGAGAAGAGGGCCAGAGGCTAGCTCACAAGAAACTGCTTGTCCCAGTCCCCCGATAACATACAGTGGAAGCATTACCTACCTACTGATGGGAGGGTTACAGTACCCAGCACAGTGCCTTGTCGGTAGAAAATGTTGAATGAATAAATGCGTGGCTCCTTTGTTAGCCTGGCGTTCAACCCTTTTTTACCGAAAAAAATAAAAATAAAAAATAACCTGATACTTGTTACCCACCTGGACAGGGATTTTTTTCTATCCTTAACAAAAACAAAGGCAAAATAATAATGAACTGGATCTTCAAATCTTGTTTTCTGAAAGCCAACATGGACTATTACCTTCACATTTGCCCTTCAACACCGTCATTCACTGCAAATTCTCTAGTGAAGTCTGATTGTTGTTTAGACTGTCACTTTCTAATGACACATAGAACATGATTTTCATTAGTGGGTGCCTCCAAATTAGACAGGATGCAGCATTTTTATTTTCCTCCAGGCAGATAATCACATCTAAATTCTTGAAACACTTTAATTCTTGGGATCAAAATATTTTTACATCTTTCCCAATCTAGGCATCCCATTCACTTTTTGATGTTTTATCACCACCACTTCCAATTTTACTTTGAAGCTTTTAGTCATCTTTTATCTTCTATTTTCTGAAATGTGTTCCAAGTTGGGTAAAAAAAAACCAGACGAGTCAATTTTGAGAAGGTGGTTTCGGTTTCAGACTTCATAATCCCTATGTGGCCCTTTAATGCAGAAGGGAAGCGAATGCATCCTTGCAAAGAAGATTCAATGGGCAACACAGAACTAATGTGTCTGCCACAAAGGAAAATTGTAGGAAAGAGACAAAGAATTGAGTAAATCATTATTTGGAAAAAATAGTAAGAATATCAACATCACATGAAAGATTTAGGCATTCACATGTGAAATAAGTTTAAAACTTCAGTTTCTAGGCAGGTATGACACCATTTGTTTCAAAACAAAATGATAATGTTGAGTGACAACGTTCTACATTTCCCAGTGGATTTTCTAACGTCCTTATAGGGAGACAAAACTGTATCATTACGTATCATTCCATGTTTTTAATTTTGTCTTCATTTCTGAAGAAATAGACCTGAGTGCTGACTTTCAGTTTTAATTCTTAAACTTTCACAACATTCAGCAGTTTTTCTGCATTGTGTCTTCGCTGATGTCTGAAAAGATTCGAGCTTTGACTATAGGATTTCCCACACTGAACACATTCGTAAGGTTTCTCCCCAGTATGGATTCTCTGGTGATTAATAAGCCCAGAATTCTGGCTAAAGGCTTTTCCACATTCAAGACATTTATAAGGTTTTTCCCCAGTGTGGACTCTCTGGTGTTGCACAAGGATGGAACTTCTGCTGAATGCCTTCCCACATTCCACACATCCGTAGGGCTTCTCTCCACTGTGAATCCTTTGATGAAGAATAAGGGCTGAGCCCTGGCTGAAGTGTTTTCCACACTCATCACATATATGCTGTTTCTTTCTCGAAGGATTTCTCTTTCTTTCAAACCTGCCCTTAGGGAAACAGGCTTCTCCGTATTTGAAAATCTGAGGAACCCCCACACTGAGAGTGCCAGGAACTTCCTGAGATTCCATGGCGGAAGGAATCTCCTGCTTTGGAGCTAACGCTCCATTTTCAGTCCTAGCATCATCATCTGAAACAAACAGAAAATGTAAATGTCACTCATTTCCTATTCTGGAAGAAAGGAACCTGAAGGAAAAAAAAAATTAATGAATTTAAAGTAAATAAATAGCTTGCATTCATCTATAAACACTAGTGTTGAAAACTGATGCTAAGGTTGCCACTCTTGAAAGAGAAAAATATGAAATGACTGATTATGAGGTTAATGAGGTAAATAACATAATGAGGGATTAAACAGTTAAATCTGAACAGAAGTAGGAACAGCTTGTGGGTTACAAATGATAATGAGGGGAAAAACAGAAAGATGGTAGATTTTAAGACATTCAGGAGAGAGTGACACAACCAGGTCTGGATGGAACTTTGTAAGAACAAAAATAAAATTAAGGTTGGCCATTAGAAAAACATTATAATATTCTTTTGCATTGAAAAAGGGAGAAATTACATCAAAATACAATGGTATAAAAAATAAGCAGGCCTGACCGGTTTGGCTCAGTGGATAGAGCATCGGCCTGCGGACTGAAAGGTCCCAGGTTCGATTCCGGTCAAGGGCATGTACCTTGGTTGCAGGCACATCCCCAGTGGGAGGTGTGCAGGAGGCAGCTGATGTATGTTTCTCTCCCATCGATGTTTCTAGCTCTCTATCCCTCTCCCTTCCTCTCTGTAAAAAATCAATAAAATATATTTTTAAAAAAATAAGCAATCAGTTAGAAAGTGGCTATTTCTGAAATGAGCAAGACAAGACAGGTCACAGCCAAGATCAGAAGACAGGAGTCCTGACAAAGGGCTGAAGATGAGCTTGAAGCATCCTGTGTTAGTTCAGGTTGACGCTTACAAATGCAGTATGCCCCATAAATGCAAGTTTTCCTGTGAAGAATGCTGTCCTATTTGGTATTTCTCAGTATCTAGATGAGTTCTTATTTCTTAGCCTCAGACAGATGTGTCTAGCGCAAGAACAGCCTGAATTATCAGCATGAGGTACCATCACATCTGCAGGCAGCTACACGAGCAAGTTCCATTTACAACTTTCCTGATACACACATCCCAAAAATTGAATGTTTTTAATCATTTAAAAATATGTAAAATTTACAAGGAAAAAAAAAATAGACTTTCCTGAAACTTGAAAAGCCAAGACCGTTACTACAGGGTGAGCAGCAGCACTCAGAAAGGTCCATAATACATGACTGAGAAAGGGATAAAGTCAGGAGAAAAGGCTGACAAGGAGAGACTGAGAGGGTGGGGGGACTAGTGAGTTCTGGACTAGTGAGAGCAGAGGAGTTAAAGGTTAAGTGGAGACAAATGGCGCAGTAAGAAGGAAGTTCTCAAGTGAGGTAGAGACTGGACTGCTGAAGAGGAATTAAAGAGGTGAATAGTATTCTAAGACTCAGGCAGGGGAGAAGTTTCCTACCCAAGAAAACGCCACCTCCAAGCCAATGATAATGGTTTGCAAACTGTATTGCACAGAACAATGTCCGGATTCCCAGCATGCGTCAGCCCCACACCCCAAGTTCTGATTCATCAGACTGAATCGGAAAAATACAACCAGTAGTCTGAGGGATACACTGGGTTGTATCAAAGTATACAAATAACGATGTGGCATTAATTATAAAAAACACTGGTACTAATCTAACTTTTCTGTATTTAAAAGGTTACCATAGCCCTAGCCAGTTTGGCTCAGCGGATAGAGCACCAGCCCGAGGACTGAAGGGCTCCAGGTTTGATTCCGGTCAAGGGCACATGCCCTGGTTGCGGGCTCAATCCCCAGTTGGGGGCGTGAAGGAGGCAGCAGATCAATGATTCTCTTTCATCATAGATGTTTCAATCTTTCCCTCTCCCTTCCTCTCTGAAATCAAAAAATAAAAATAAAAAATAAAAAACTTATTATAGCTAGAAAGCCAATTTTTGCATGAATATTTAGATAAGGTGAAGAGCTGTATTTAAATATCATTTTTACAAAAGAACCTTCTTAGAAAAAAAATGACTTTGGATAGGATGTTGAAAAGATAGATGAAAATTTAGAAAGACTTCAGTAATAAACAACAAATAAATGGACTTGAAGAGGCCTCCGGAAGGTTCACTGTACCAATGAGATGAGGCAGAAGACCAAACGGACATGGCACAGGCGACCTATATGCACTATCGCATGCACAATGCACAGGGACCTGGGCCATAGGTAGGCGCTGGCTCAGAGTGAGCAGATGCCAGCCAGCCAGCCTGGAACGGGCAGGGCATCGAGGAGGAGGAGGAGGCGAAAGAGAAGAAAAGGCTGATGGTGATGTCTAGGAAGAAAAGACCTGAGGTCAGCAAACTAATTGTTATGAGAAAAGAGCCGAGCTCCTACAGGGTGTCCAGTCTAAGAACTAACACACACACTCTCCCTCTCTCTCTCCCTCTCCCTCTCCCTCTCTCTCTTTCTCTCACACACACACACACACACACACACACACACACACACACTAAGCAAAGGGTTCTAGCCAGAAGACCCTCCGGGTGTCCCGTCCACCCGGGGGAGCCTGGTCCTCACCGCAGTGCCGCAGGGAGTGGAGCTCCCAGGACGCCCACTTGAGCTGGTTTTCCACAGCATCCAGCTCAGAACTCGGTAATCCCTGCGCTTCTTCCTGAGATGCCATCTCCTCCACCAGCACCTCCCGCTTCCGCCGGCGGAGAGAAACCTGCGAAGAGAGTGGGTTCAGTTGGTACGGAGTTTAATGCGAATCAGAACTCACGGACATGAGAGGAGCCTTGGGACACAGACACTGCAGCTGAGTGGCGGTGACCCGGCAGTTCTGCCTCCTGGTGGGCCAGGGCCTCGGACCCAGGCAGGCGGCACAAGCAGGCTCACCGGCTGTCCAGGGTCGTCCAGTTCACTCTCTAAGTCCTCCAGCACCGTCACCGCCTCCTCGCCATTCTCTGGGTGATGCTCGCGGACCCACGTCTGCAGCTCCTTGGGGAGGATGGCCACAAACTGCTCCAGCACCACCAGCTCCAGGATTTGCTCTTTCGTGTGTGTCTCGGGCCTGAGCCACAGCCGGCACAGTTCCCGAAGCTGGCTCACAGCCTCGCGGGGCCCCGGCGAGTCCTGGTACCCAAACTTCCGGAATCGCTGTCGGAACACCTCGGGGTCGGGGAGACGGCTCCAGGGGATGCTCGATCCCTCCTCGCCATCAGGGTCCTCCTCCAGCTTCACTCTCAGGATTTTTTCCTCCTCTTCTGGAGTTGGGATGATAAGTATCGAATCTTCTTCCCCTGACTGTGTAGACATCCTGATTGTAATGCTTCAGGAAGAGACACGCGCGGCAGGCAGAATACAGACCTCGGGGAGATGCCTCGTTTTTCCACAGGCAACCCTAAGGCACAAAAAATTAACAACATAAACAACCAACTAGCCTGAGAATTTGGATACATGTTGATAAATGAAATAAAAACATTTCTTTTCACTGAATTAAAAATTCCCATCAATGAACGACACCAGAAGTTGGCAAACTGCAGCTCACAGCCAAATCTGGCCTTTTTCCAGTCAAATCCGGCTTGCTGCCTGTTTTTTGTACACCTGCATTAAGAATAGTTTTCACTTATTTTTTTAAATCCTCACCTGAGGATATTTCTTCCATTGATTTCTAGAGAGAGTGGAAGGGCAGGAGTAAGGGGAAAGAGGGGGAGAGAGAAACACGGACACTGACGTGAGAAAGACAACTGGTTGCCTTCTGCATGTGCCTGCACAGGGTCAAACCCTGACCCTCGGGTTGGCAGGCCAATGCTCCAACCACCGAGCAAGCCAGCAGGGCAGTTTTCACGTGGCCGCAAAACCCAAAAGAAGACTTCATGATACGTGAAAACGATAGAAAACGAAAACATCGGTCCTAAGTAACTGTTTCTTCACAGCTCAGGCTACAAGGGCAGAGACGCCCTGTTGCCACGGAGGCCAGTCGGCCTGAAACACCTAGCATTCACCATCTGGCCTTGCAGCGTCTTCTAAACGCATCTGATCCTGAAACACGTGATTTGCCATGTAAGACTGGGGCTCCCTCCCACACTTAGGGCAACTCAAAAGCAAATGTGCTTTTTGATTACGTGCTTAAGAAAGAAAAAAAACATTTTAAGGCAGAATCTCTTAGGTTAAAAAATACTTTTAAAATGTTTAAGAACCCCGTCCATAAAATAAACTGGAGAACTGTCCACGTGCTCAGGAACAGATAACGTGATACTGAAAAAACAATCAGCCTCAGTCCTGACCAGTTTGGCTCAGTGGATGGAGCGTCGGCCTGCAGACTGAAGGGTCCCGGGTTCGATTCCGGTCAAGGGCATGTACCTTGGTTGCGGGCACATCCCCAGTGGGGAGTGTGCAGGAGGCAGCTGATCGATGTTTCTAACTCTGTATCCCTCTCCCTTCCTCTCTATAAAAAATCAATAAAATATATTTAAAAAACAAAACCAAAAAAACAATCAGCCTCCTGTGCCACATGATGCAAGCAGTACTCAGCCACCCACCCACCCCCACACCCTGACTACTTGGACCTGCGACAGGCGTCAACAGTCCATGTATTTATTTAATGTAATTAACCGGATTAGCCGCAACAGATCCCACCCCAGGAAAGACCTCCCAGAACCATCTCAACCCCGCGCGGCCGCCCAGACCCCGGTCCTCACGCTGAGGACGGTCCCCAGCTTCTGCTTTCCGGGAGCCCCGCGCTGCTTCCGACCGTTTCCCGGGCAGTTGCACAGCCACGCCCCCGCCACTGGGGGGCGCACGTCTCAGAAACGGCCCTGCAGCTCCTCAACGCACCCACTCGGCCTGGCATCTGAAAACCGGCCGCGCCGGGAACTGACGGGAACCCCATGCAGATGGAGACCAGGGTCGTTAAAGACCTTATGGAGACGCGGGGCACACGGCGGTTAACTTGCCACCCCGGGGTGTGGTGGTCCTACAAACAGGGTGTAGCCCGCACATCGCTCCCTTCCCACGCTGCCGTATCCGTGGCGGCAGCCTTCCATCCACCAGGGCTTTCTCTTCTTCCTAAAGTCTCGTGGGAGGTGCGGGGAGGGCGGCGCGCGGTCCCGAGAGGATCTGGGTGGGGGGGTCCGATGGTCGCCCTACCTGGCCCCGCCGCGCGCCGCCGCGGGCCCAGCCCCGCCCCGCCCCCCGCTCCGCACCCGCAGCTGCGGATTTCTCACGACCGGCGGGGCCACAGCACTTCCGCCCGCGGCCGGCGGAACTACAAATCCCGGCAGCCCTCGCGCAGGGCCCGTTACCCCGCCCCCACCCCCGCCCGAGTCCCAGAACTCTCCGCGAGACGCTGGGCCTGGAAATAGAACAAAACCGGCTGGTGGGGGAGGGGAGAGGCCGGGGTCGCCGAGGACACGGGGAAGGAGCGCCGGCTGCGTGTGCCGCGCCCCACACGGCCTCCGGGCCACCCCGCGCGCCGCAGCTGCCGGGCGCGGAGACGGCGGCCTGCGCCCCCCGGACCCGAGGCAGGTCCCGCCGGGGCTCGCCGCTGGCTCCCACCGCGGCCCGCGGCCCCTCGCCCGGCGCCCCGCAGGCCCTCCCGCACTCCGGCGCAAACCTCGGGCTCGGGAGCCGCAGCAGCTGCGCTGTCCGCGGCCGACGCAGAGACGCCGCTCACAGCCGTTTCCCAGAAGCCCCCGGCGCGGACGGCTTCCTGTCTGCGGCCCGGGAGGCGGGAGCGCGAAGCCCCGCGTTGCCATGGGGACGCGCCCCGGGCGGGGGAGGGGCGCCCCGCGACAATGACCGCTTTGAGGCCGGGCTTGGCGCGGCGCCCCTCTCGCCTCGGGCAGCCCCGGCCTGCGTCCCGCCTGCACGACGAGTGCAGGAAAGCGGGTCCGGCTGCAGACGAGTGCAGGAAAGGGGGTCCGGCTGCCGACGAGTGCAGGAAAGGGGCGCCCCGCCGCCTGCGCTGCGGAACCTGCAGGGCTCACAGCTGGCGTCGGGATGGCGCCGCTCGGTCAGCCGACCCTGCACAGTAACGAGCCGCAACCAGTGAGTGGGAAGCGGCATTGGAAACCGAGGCAGGGCTCCGGCCTTCGGCTCCCACCGTGATGCCAATTTACCTCTTAGGATAGAAAGGTGAGCACGCTCAGAGCTGGCCGTTGTGGCCCAGTGGATAGAGCCTCGGCCTGCGGACAGAAGGGTCCCGGGTTTGATTCCCGTCGAGGGCACATACCTGGGTTGCAGGCTCATCCCCAGTGGGGAGTGTGCAGGGGGCAGCTGATCCATGGTTCTCTCTCAGCGATGTTTCTCACTGTCCCTCTCGCGCTCTGTAAAAAAATCAAAACATAAAAGAAAGCTGGGAGCTTTTGGGAATGCTCTCGCGTTGAATTCATGGCTGTCTGACCTGAGGCTGGCCATTTCATACCCCAAACAGCTGCTGAGGTGACATTCAATAACACAGATTATGCTGCTTGATTTCCTACTCAACGCCTCCGGCGGTCCCCCGAGTCTGACCGAAAAAGCGTTTACACTGGCCTGCAAGGCCCTGGGTCTGTGCCCCCCTCCCCTGCCTGAGCGCCCCTCGGTGCTCCCGGCCCTGCGTCCTGGGCCGCCTTCCCACCCGCCTCCTGGCTGTTAAGCATCATCCCCTTGACCTGGTGTTTGTTTGGTTGGCTTTGTTTCGAAGGGCAGGACCCCCGCCTAGTGACGGGGTGCTGCCTGTGGGGCTCGCAGAGAACTCCGTGCGCATCTGCTGCATAAGTGAGTGCGTGGCGCTGGCCACGCGTCAGGCAGCGGAACCTGCACCGCCGAGGCCGTTGTGCAGAGTCAGACGCGCGGGCCCAGCCTTGCAGAAGCCTTGCGGGATCTGCAGCTTCGGCTCTGGTGACAGCGACGGGTTACGGTCACCGGTGCCTGTGCGCGTCCTGGTTCAGCCTGTGCGGAGGGCCGAGCACTGCGGGCGGGCGCTGTGGCCCAGACCTCCCGCCCCGCAGCGCAGCGCGGCGCGGCCAGCTCGTGCCCCTCTTCCTTCCTCCATGGAGGAGGCTCAGAGACCCCGCCTTTTCCGTCTCCTGCTTAGCTCCTGCCACAATCTGCGGGGCTGCTCTGCCCACCGCTCCCTCTTCTGAGACCTTAGCGGCTAGCTCAGGCATTTGTTTCATCTTATTTCACTATAAGAAAACAAAAAAGATCGGCCCAGCCGGCATGGCTCGGTGGTGGAGCAGCAGCCTATGAACCAGAAAGCGGCGGTTCCATTCCTGGTCAGGGCACGTGCCCGGGGTTTGGGACTCAATCCGCAGTGTGGAGCGTGCAGGAGGCGGCCCATCCATGATTCTCTCCCATCACTGACGTTCCAGCTCTCTCTACCTCTCTCTTCCTCTCTGAAATCAATAAAAAGAATATATATATACTTTTTTTTTTTTAAAGGAAAACAAATACTTAAGTTAAAAATGTTACAAAACTCTACTGGGACCCTGTACCGTAATTCCTGATTCTAAGAGGGCGAATGGAAGCCACATGAGGTTTTCTTCTCTCATTTGCTCTTTGGAGGCAGGGACCGACACCTCTTGGAAACCCCGTCCTCGGAGCCGCACCGTGTGGGCTGTTTCCTGACCGTGGTCCTTGGTGCTCTTGGAGAATAAGCCAGGTTAGAGCATCGCGTTCCTCCGCGCGGCCTGCGTGCAGGGAGTAGCTTCGGGCCAGCGCTGGACAACCTGAGACTTACCTACCTGGGCCCCACGGCACGGCTGGAACCGCAGCTGATCTGAGTCCTGGCAGAACATGAGCCCATGAGGAGTTGCTGTAACTCAGTTCCCAGTCTCCCAAGGAGGTGGTCATGAGACAGTTTCTCGTTATTTCCTGGATGGTGACTGAGGCTTTCTGCTCCCCCGCTCCATCCTCCCCTCTCCCCCCACAGGAGAGTTGCAGACCATAAAAAGGTCAGTTTGCTCAGTGACTAGAGCGCTGGCCCATGGACTGAAGGGTCTCAGGTTCGATTCCTAGTCAAGGTGTACCTCCTACCTCGGTTGCAGGTTCCAAGCCCCAGTGGGGGTGCAGGAGGGAGGCAACCTGGAGATGTGTCTCTCTCACATCTATGTTTCTCTCTCTCCCCCTCCTCTTTCGTCCTTCCCTCCCATCCTCCTCTCTCCCTTCCTTCCACTCCCTCTAGAAATCATTGGGGGAAATATCTTGGGTGAGGATTAAAAGAAAAAAGGCTTAGATGCAGCGTGGCCTTGGCCCTCAGCCCCGAGGCGTCCATGGCCCAGTGCAGCCATCTGACTCCTGTTTTGGTGTCGGCCTTTTGGTGTGTGTGTGACAGAAGCTGGCGAGGAGTTGACCAATCTTGCTCTCACTGTCTGTTTAAATAATAACCTGTCTAAATCTAAAAAGCACTCGTTTCTTTACCAGCCACATTTTTCAACTTTGCCTTAAACCATCCCATTCAGTCATTAATGGCCAACAACAACAAAAAATCCACAAACAAGCGAAAAGCAGATACGACATACATTCCAGAGGACTAGCATGACTAAAAGGAGGTCATGGTTTCTTCTTAGCGTGAGCCTCTCCTTAAGGACTAAACGGGAAACAAGCATTTACACGGCCGCGGAGTGCTGCGTCAGAGCAGCACAGAGCACCATCCAGGAGCCTAGAGGAGGCACGCTGAGGGGCAGGGAGGCACCAGGAGATGGAGAAAGAGAAGAAAAGGTTTCACTGCGGAAGAGAAGCACTGACCTTCAGATTTGGTGTTAACACATTTCAAGCCTTTTCCAGGCTTGTCTCTAACCATTGCTTTGGAGGCCTCATTCCCTCTGCTCAGCTCAGAAGTTTCTCCCTGGGGGCCCTCTAAGTCCACTGGTTAACATCCCCGTTAGCTGAGGAGTGCACTGCACCAGGAGGCCTCTGTTTGCAAGTGACTGCGAGCCTAACCTGGCAGGCCTTGTTAGTTTCCTGGACGGAGCACTCCCCTTACTCTTAATACTGTACTACTCCGATTTTTTGCATTTGGGAGTGGTGGGCGACACTGGGCTCAGCCATATGCAAGAAACTGTACTGAGGCCCTAGCTGGTTTGGCTCAGTGGATAGAATGTCGGCCTGCAGGCTGAGGGGTTCCAGGTTCGATTCCAGTCAAGGGCACATGGCCAGGTTTCAGGCTCCATCCCCAGTAGGGGGCGTGCAGGAGGCAGCAGATCAAGGATTCTCTCTCATCATTGATTTTTCTATTTCTCCCTCTCCCTTCCTGAGATCAATAAAAATATATATAAAAAATTAAAGAAAAAGAAAGTATATTGAGCTAAACCACCCATAACCATTCTATTTCCCTGGACCAGGTACCCACTTTGCCTCCCTGGGAACTAGGAATGGCCATATTATTCCGTTCTGTTCACTGAGTTGTAAGGGGACGTAGTCTTTCAAGAATTGTACCTGCCCTGACTGGTGTGGCTCAGTTGTTTGGAGTGTCATCATGTGCACAGGAAGTTCTTGGGTTCAATTCCTGGTCAGAACAAATACCTGGATTGTGGGTTCCCTGGTTGGGGGAAGTGGGATTTCTGGGTTATACAGTGTTATAAACTGTGTTTGTGCCTTGCCCCCCCCCCCAAACAAAACAGAAAACAAAACAAAAAACAAAACAAAAACCTCATATATGAAACCCTAACCCCCATGGGATGGCATTTGAAGATGACCCCTTTGTAAGGTAAATATGTTTAGATAAGATCAAGAGGGTGGGGCCCTTATGATGGGATTAGTGCCCTTATAAAGATACAGGAAGATGCTTGCTTTTCTCTCCTCACTACACGAGGACACAGTGAAAAGTCCTTACCTGGGAACTGAATCAGCAGATTTTGGACTTCTCAGCATCCAGACCATAAAAAATAAATTCCTGTTATTTAAGCCATGTGGTATATGGCATGTTGTTATAGCAGCTGGAGCTCATTTCTATGGTCAGTATATGCTTATTTTTATGGAATCTGCCACTTTTTCAGAGTGGGTGTGCCATTTTACATCCCCATCAGCAATGTCGCAGTGTTCCAGATGCTCACCAGCACTTGCACTTGGCATTATCGTTTGAATCTGTCCAACACTTTTATGCATCCGTTGATAGGAATATGCTGTTTATCCTTTGGAAACTACTAATCTGGTGGATGAATTTGCTTTTGAGTAACAGGTGGTGTAACCCTACTTGGTGTGTACATTTCATTCTGTTTATACCAGGCTGCATTCAATTGGATAACATTTTGTTGAGGGTTTTTGTGCTGATGTTCATTAAGAATTTTTGGATTGTAGTTTTCTTGTACTGTCTGCTCTTTTTTTTTTCCAATATTTTATTCTCTGGTCTGTTTAAATACGATTATTTCTATTAAGTTATTTGCCCTGTCACCTGGATCCTTCCATTGAGCTCATACAGTGAATATTTTATTTTGGTTGTATTTCTCAGCTCTAAAATTTTCATTTGATTCTTATATTGTTTCTTTCCTGAATTTTTCTATTTTTCCATTAATTCATTCTTACTTCCTAGGCATGGTTATTTATATCTTATTTAAAGTCTTTTTTCTGATAAATCTAGTATCTTTATTATCTAAGTATTGGCATTTGATTTTTCCTTGCAAATTTAGATATTCCAGGTTCTTCCCAGGCCTACTAATTCTGCGTTGTGTTCTGCACATTTCCAATCATGTTATCTGGTTCTGGGTATCATCCAAACCAGGAGTCCTCAAACTTTTCAAACAGGGGGCCAGTTCACTGTCCCTCAGACTGTTAGAGGGCCAGACTATAGTTCAAAAAAGAAACAAAAAACTATGAACCAATTCCTATGCACTGCATATATCTTATTTTGAAGTAAAAAAACAAGGCAGCAAAAACACCCAGCGGGCCCGATAAATGTCCTCGGCGGGCTGAATGTGGCCCGCAAGCCGTAGTTTGAGGACGCCTGATCTAAAACGTCAGAAGGTTGATTAGTTTGGTTTAGCAGGCAGTAGCCCTCGTAAGGGGTCAGGCCACAAGAGTGGGCTGTGATTCCATTGTCCGTTTTCAAACACTTGCAGTGCAATTGGGAGCTGCCCTTTGTGTATGCCACCCAGTGGTCAGTCTGGATTCTGGGTGGCAGTCTACCTGGTAGCTCTCTCTTCTCAATGCCTGTCTGCTCCATGCATGTGCAGTGTAGGGGTGAGCAGAGGAGTTCATACATTGTTTTCACGGACCACACTTGGTCTTCCTCCTCTAGGCAATAAACCCATCACTTTCTGGCTCCCTGAGGCTCCATTACTAATCATTCAGCTAGAAAGCTGGGGTTTCCATGTCCCTGCCCTGCCATTCACTCTTCTCAACTAATCTGCATCCTGGTCCAGGCAGAGAACACACAGAATGAAGGCAGTGGGACTGGCAGCACGCTCCTGAGCCAACACTCCTAGTCAGAGCAAAGGTGCCCCTTCCCCGGGAGCCCTGCCACTGCTGGGCGGCTGTCACATATTGCCGGGAGCCTGGGCCAGAGAGGAGAGACCCCGCTTCCCTTCTGAAAGGAGGGAGAAGAAATGAGTGACGTAGCTAAGTTGACACATTTGGTGGTAAGAGGCTCCAAGAGCTATATTCTTTCCTGCTGTAACACCAGAAGCACAATCATAGTCACCTGCCCACGAAGAGGAAGGTGGCCGAGGAGGAGGACGGCAAACACTGTCGACTGAGCTGCATGGTCCCCAATCCCGTCACCAGACATGCAACCAGGAAATGTCAGCAGCCTTTGCAGGGCTTTCTTAGAAAGCCTTTACTTTTCCTAGTCAAGGAGACAGCCATGTCTGTGCGTCTTTCCCACCTTGTCGCATTCTGGGTAGTAAGCGCAAGGGGAAGGCCCACAGAGGGCAGATTCCCCAGCCAGACAGTCACTGTCCAGCTGCGGGTGGAGAGAGCCAGTGGCCACCCGCCCTCCAGACTTCTGGTTGCAAAAACCAAACATTCCCACTGCAGGAAGCCTTCAGGAGCGATGGACACGCTTTCAGAAAGGGGAGTGAAGTAAAGAAGGAACATTGGGTTATCGATATAACACTGAAGGCCCAGATAAGGTGAAATCCATCTAAAAAAACTTCACTTCGGAGTATTTACTATCTGTGAAAATGAGTCGACTTAGTGGGGTACTATTAGCATGCTAATTTTTATCAAAGTTGGCCCCAGTCATAGTAGTAATTCTCCACTTAGATAAACCAGCATCTTCTCCTCATTAGACCTCTTAAGTGCAAAATAACACCCAGGTCTCGGCAACACCCTTTGAAGACCATCATGCACTTCGATAACATGATCTGCATCACTTTTGGGGGGAGAAGTGCAGGTCGTCCACCATGTGCAGATGCAACTCTAAGGTTTATGGCAGCACCGCGCAGAGAGACACTTCCCCGGGGATACGTGATGCAGACGGTCATTTTATTCCCTCACTCGGCGCCCGAGAAACTGTCTTGAAACTGTCTTTCCATCACTAAGCAGTGACCCACAGGACACACACTCTGAGGCATTTGCTACTTTCACAGATGGCTTATTCCTCTCTGAACTCCGAGACTGGCATTTTTTCATAAAAGAAAATATACAGAACTCAATATATAGTCATATTCCCCAGAACTATAAAATATAATCACCATCAGCAAATCCCAGAATTAAAGTTCACATTTACTTCTCCCCCTACTAACCTTATGAATAGAGTGAGCAGAGCTCAGGAACCCCCACATCTGTGTCTGGAGTTCCTCTGAGCTCTGGACACAGCTGGTCTTCTGATGACACGCTTACACTTGGTGAGGAACCCCACGCACACAGAGAAGCTCTCCATGCGGGGTAACTGGTGCCAGGGGAAACGCAGCAGTACATACATTCTCAGAAGTCTTACCCAGACTCCCTGAGAAAGGGGAGGTGGGTACGTTAACAACACACACACTGGTCATTTTACATCTGTACAGGGAAGCTGACAATGGGGCTGAATTTTTGGTGGACTCTAAATTGACTTCAGTGGTTTCATTGGTACAAGAGCGTCAAAACCCAGGGTCCCATTTTGCGAACGTTTGCCTGAAGATCATCTTATTAAGAACGTGTAGGACCCTGACAAGGCTGCCTTGTGGTGCCTGAAACACGGTCACAGCTAAAGGGGGCCAGAAGGAACCCGGAGGGACAGGCCTCGGCTGGGAAGGGCTTCCTTTTCCAGCAAAACCACGGTACTCTCTCCATCACACCCCCCCCTCAGCAGCATCCGGGTCACACCAGTCAGTCTCGTCTGGACAGTCTTTTCTTCATCTCCCTCTTCTTTCCTTTCATATTAAGAGGGTCATCAACCCGACATAAGCATAGACAACCCACCTTATTACCAGAACATTCCTTACGCTGAAGCTACTCCCTGTTCACTGAGTGATCTCCAAATTACACTGTAAAGGAGATTATTTTGTTTCCTACACAGGAAATTCCTTAGTCTCATCAGCAGTGTGTGTGCTCTTGTGAGTTTTCGTAAGAGACTAAGTCCCTTTACTCACCAGCCTCTTGACAGTGACCCTGGGTGTTTCAGCCTAGACCTTGAGGTGCATACTCTTCTGCACCTCCTCAATCCTGGTCTCCTATTTTAAACCTCGTAACAGAAAGCAAAATGGGAAATTTTTAAAAAGTGTTTTCATCTTTGGTCTGAGAACGCGAATGCTGAAGGTTAGATTATCTATTTTAAAATGGAAAAGATTATCTATTTTTATACTGAGTAACTCACATTCTTTCTCAACAGGGGACATGCACTTGTCTAAAAAGAAACACACAGCCCTGATCGGTTTGGCTCAGTGGATAGAGCGTCGGCCTGCGGACTCAAGGGTCCCAGGTTCGATTCCGGTCAAGGGCGTGTACTTAGCTTGCGGGCACATCCCCAGTTGGGGGTGCAGGAGGCAGCTGATGGATGTTTCTCTCTCATCATTGTTTCTAACTCTCTATCCCTCTCCCTTCCTCTCTGTAAAAAATCAATAAGATATATTTTAAAAAAATAAAAAGAAATACACAGTTGTCCCTCAGTATCTGTGCAGGATTCGTTCCAGGCTCACCTACCCACCCCCAACCCTAACCCTAACCCCAATACTGGTGGGTGCTCAAGTCCCTTGTGTGAAATGGCATAGAACAATGCATACAGTTGGCCCCCTGCATCTGTAGATTCAATCTGTGGTTGGTTGAAGCCGAGGAATACAGAGGGCCAACTGTATACGTACTGAGAAAAACAGGCATAAAGTACACTTGTGCTGTTCAAACCCGTGTTGTTGAGGGTCCACTGTGCTACGTCATCACTGGTGCTCAGAGCAGAAACAGAACGTGTCTAGAACGTCTTTTCAAGAGCTGCTCTCCGGATGGAAACCCGAGTTCAATCCAGCAGCACAGGAGCACACGGGGCTGACCTGTGATGGTCTGTATTCTCTCCTTGATGACCTCTGAAGGGACCCTGCTCATTGAGACCAGTACGTACACGAGGCCGTCACTGGTGCCTCGTGTCTTCCTCTGCTGAGAAAGCTTGGAGCAGCCGCTTTGACTCCCTCCCGGTACCAGCGCACGTGTGGCTTTTCTGGTGCCTGAAGAGGTTCGAGCTCTGACTGAAGGCTTTCCCACACGCGGGGCACTTGTAGGGCCGCTCCCCGGTGTGGACCCTCCGATGCTGAATGAGGATCGCACTGCGGCTGAAGGCCTTGGCGCACACGTCGCACGCGAAAGGCTTCTCTCCGCTGTGGATCCTCCGGTGGAGCATGAGGGCTGAGCTCTGGCTTAAGATTTTGCCACACTCGTCACACTTGCGCTGCTTTTTTCGAGAAGGATTTCTGTGTCTCCTATCACACGGGCCCTCTGGGCTGCCGGTCCCTCTGGATGTGGAACTCTGGGAAGTGTTCCTGTGAACGGGGTGAGGGACGGCGCCCTGCAGCTCTGCGCCCGAAGAAGTCTTTTGCCTCGAAACTGATTTCGCATTTCTAGTTCTCGTGTCCTTACCTGAAATAACACACAGAAAAGCAAATGTCACCAGTTCCTCTGTTCAGAAAGAAAGAAAGGAAAATAGAACGATCCAGGTGAAATAGACAGGGTTTATGTGTTCGCTAGCATGCTTTACAACAGCCTCACAACGTGGAGGAAGGAGAGGGCAAAGCAGAAAACACGGAGATCATAAAGCAAGGGAGGAAAGAGTACAGTCCGAGGAGGCAGTCAACCAGGAATACGAAAAGCTCTATGCAAAAGGCGAAACGGCGAGTAGGGACAAAAAGGTATCTCAGAGACTGAAAGAAGTCTGGGCAAATCGAGGAAGGGGCGCAACTCAATGTTTCTCTCTCCCTTTCTTCCCCTTCCCCTCCTTCTAAAATCAATTAAAAAAGAGAGAGGGCTCAAATGTGGCACTGGTAGTAACAAACAAGGGTGTCAATAAACAAAACAAAGTTTAATAATGACACTTGAATCAATAATTAAGGAAGGAGATAAAGAAAACCAGGGGAACACAGAGGAATATGGAAAATAA